>PVJA010007021.1:6458-70495 GCA_004027025.1 Myocastor coypus
ACAAAAAAAAAAAAAAAAAAAAAAAAAAAAAAAAAAAAAAAAAAAAAAAAAAAAAAAGAAAGAAACATAAAAAAACACTTAAAAGTATCTTATTATATACACATTTTTATCAGTGACTGCAATGGTGATATACCAAGGAGCCTCTGTAGGCACCTTGGAGATAGGATTTAAGTGTTGATAACTGGCAAATTGGAGAAGTAGAAAGGAATACGTGAGGATGGAGGAGCACTAAGTGACCGGGAATGCCGATCCAACGCATACTGAATACTAAATAATGGCTATGCATTCAAGCAGAATGCAAGGTCGGTACACATGATCTGGGTCAATGTACTAGAAATAGGAAATGTAGAGCAGATGCAGGTGATCTGTGCTCACCAGTGTCTGCTCCCCAAGACTATTGCTTGGGCTCACTGTCCATAGCTTGGTCTCCTCAAGGTAGTTGGTGGTCTTGTGAATGTCAACCATCTGCATACCAGCAATTTCACCAGCTTTTCCATTTCAAGAACTTCTATAAATTGTCTTCTTATGATAATTGTCTGTCATAATTGCCAATTTCTGAAAAAGTAAGCATGGTGCTAGCTTCTTGCATAGTGTTGTGAGAAAATACAGTGACACCCTGCTTCTTTCTGGTACTGGTTTAAATACTTTACAGTTCAATTTTACATTTTGAGACCTCATTAAAGTAACCTTCCTATACCATCCAACTCTAAGATGCCATGATGAGAAAGTTCAGAGACAATTTCTTGAAAGGAAAGGTTCTAGTCACCAGGGTATTTCTGTGACCCTAAAAATAACAATTAAGGTAAAAAGGGGAAAGTTGCTACCATAGCCCTCGAGTATACTGTAGCCCTCAAGGTGATTGCCCCAAGATTGGTGACCAATGCTTCTCCATCTCTGCTGAGAATGAACAAGAAGAAGCAGGCTAAAGTCACAGCATTTAGATTTAATGTCAGGAAAAATTTCTGACAACTCACATTGTTAAAGACTGGACCAGGTCTTCCTGTGGGAGGGAGGTGTTTTAGAATCCTCTGTAGAAATACATGGAAACAGAATAGCTTTTTGTCTGTCCAGCCTGTTCTGAGGCAGTCACATCCATGTGCAGCAAAGGATGGTGACCTCTCAGGGCTCCTGGCAGCATTGTGTGCTCCTGAGGGCCAGTGCACAGGAAGGCTTGAGAAGGCTTAGTGCACAGTGATAATTAAATTGCACTTGAGCCTTTAAATCGTCCATACATGAGATTATCTATTTTTTAAAGACTTGATTATCTTCCTAAATTATTTGTTGAACCCACAGCAATTTGTTTCCTTGAACAGATAAACCTTAAATATCTAATAAAATTTTCACAAATTGGTTGCTTGGGAGAAAAGAAAGGGTTTTGCTTTTTTTTTTTTTCCTTGAACATAATTAATTCTTAACTTTTGAACTCTTCTGAAATAGCTCCCTTTTTTTTTTTTTTTTTTTTTTTTTTTTTTTTTTTTTTTTTTTTTTTTTTTTTTTTTTTTTTTTTTTTTTTTTTTTTTTTTGATGTGCCTTTCTCTTGCCTAACAAACACAGCTGTCAGTCAAAGGGATGTCTTTGTCTTCTCTCTCAGTTATCTTCCTGCCAGCCAGCCATGAAATCTGTGGCCTTCTGTACTGGGATGTCAGAAAGGCATGCAAATCAGATGGTAGCCCACCCTCCTTATCTGCCCTTTTCTGATTCAGCAGCTATGAATATGTAAGAGATGCCAGATCAGTGGCTAGTGCTTCCTGTACAGATGTGTGCTCATCCGAGCCTCTGCTTGGTATTGCTGGTTATCTTTCTGTGGGTTCAGCCTCAGGAAAACGACCATATGTGTAGGCTTTTGGAATTTCCCCTCCTTTTCTTTTTAGACCCTGCCTTCACTTCCTGTGCACCAACTCTGCTGAATATCTCGCACTATCCAACCTATTTCCTACCTCCCTACCCAGATAGACAGTTCAGGCTCACTCTGAGCTCATGGTTTCTTCTGTACTTTTGCCTATTAAAACCTTGTTTGCATTGCACCAGAACACATGCTAAACAAGACACTTCCACTGAAGTAGTAGTAGGGGTTTTAGAGCCTTAAGAGGAGTTGTACAGTCAGCTGGGGACATAGTTTCAATTCAGCAGACCTTTTACTGCTTCTGGACCCGCCTAGTTCAGTCTAAATCCCATCATGTTTTCTTTTTGTTTTTAATGTATTTGGTACAGGGTCTCACTGTGCAGCTCCGACTTGTAGTCATCCTCCTGTTTTCAGCCTCCCCAACTCTGGGGTTATAGGCATGCACCACCACACCTGGTCTCAGTGGCCAGCTCAGTGCATCCAGGGGTGGGACTGACGCGTGGCATGTGATGCTGGGGATGGCCCTCCAGACCTTGTGCTTGCCTAAGTAGGAGTTTGGTCCACTGAGCTATTTCGCAGGCCCCACTGTGTTGCTCTCCAGGAAGTCACACAATGTAGATGGCAACTTCTGTCTCAGGACCTACAAACCTTGGAACTGCCAAGGTTCCATCTGTGTTCATTTTTTCTATTTTAGTAAATATTAAATAAAGGGGTCTGTACTTTATAGATTTTTCCCTTATGGCAATATTTATGATAACAAAATTTACTTTTGGAAATGGTTTTGTCACAATAAAGTTTTTTGTTAGGTTTATTCCCCCCACACACACACTTAAAAAATGATACATCCTACAAATAAATATAAAATATACCCTTTAATCTTTTTTTTTTTTTTAGGTAGAATATGCAGTTCAGAATATGCAGTTCAGAATAATCTTGAACTCACTGTGTAGCCTCAGCCTCCAGAGTGTTGGGATTACAGGCATATACCACCACAACTAGCTCCCTGTAATCTTGTTCAACCTCTGCAGTTAAATAATAGAATCCTTCAGTTTGGATTCAACTTTGGATTCTCCTTGTGATTTGGAGCTGATTATCAGGAATTTTAGGAAGATAAATATGAAAAGAGCAAACCTAAAGGGTATTCTAGAAGAAATAATTTCTGTTGAAATTCTAGTTTCTGTGTCTATTTCTCTGTGCAAGAAAATTAATTACATTTCTCTATAGAGAAGACTGAAAGTATCTTAAAAACTGGTGTGTAAGTATTACTCATTATCAATTCTGCCTTTCAAGTCCTTTTCTTTTATTATCCAAGGGGGTGAAGGTGCCTAACAATTCTGCACTCTATCTCCTTGTAGGGATAATTGCTTGATTTCTCTTATTGTTCATAGCACTTCCTGAATTAGATTAATTTCTTTATATTGCATCCCTGTCTTTTCAAGACAACAGTTCTTTTGACTAAAAATATAATGCGACATGATACTCATTCACATGTAAAGTCTACCAAACCTCTTTTATTTTGAAAATGGCTTTTAGCATCCAGCATTTGATGCCCAAACCATTTTTTCTGCCTCATCTCAAAGCACTTACAAGTTTGCTGTGATCTCAGTGCAGCTGCACATCTAATGCCAGCCAGAGTAGAGGTTAAAGTCAGTTCAGGTGGTGCCTGCACGGACCTTAGAAGTTCAGAGTCCAACAAGAGACAATGGCAACATTTCCATTACAGTGAGGGTGGAAGCATCTCTCAGGCTGAGATGGTAATGAATGCACCAGATGTAGGAAGCCATTTAAAATAGCAAGCGTCCCTGAGTGGTACTTGCTTTCTTATGAGACAACAGATCTGTCCATCGGCTGCAGTTGATACTCCATGAGTTTTCTTGCAGTGGCTTTAAAAGATCACACTGAGGGAAATCTAGAAGTCACTTGGCGCCCATGTGAGTGTGTGTGTGTACACATGCTCACACACACATCTGATCTAAAATTAATTAATACTTCTTTGTCCAAAACAGTCCTTAAAATAATTCACAAAATCAAAGTTGATATGTAGCTAGACAACAAGAGAGAAAATAGAACAGTGGTGAACACAAAGGATAGAAGTATTCATTAACAGACAGAATGAGCAAAAACGTTGTGCCAAGTTTCCTGACAGAAAAACAAACATGTTAGATTATGTAATTCTAGTTACATGACAAGAGAAAGCAATGATGTTTAACTGGAAAAGGAAACATTTTTTCTTGGTAGAAAACTTCCTATTTCACAGGAAGTTTTGTTAGACAATAAATAACAATGAACAGCTTAGGCAGAAGTATCCTTCAAATAGTTGCTTTAAATATCAGCCCACAGGTGAAGACAGAGGATGGAACAGTGTGGACTGCTCTGAAGGAGCAAGTGTGTGGTTCCAGTGTGTCTGCTTGTATGCTTTTACAACAGGGCCAGTTAATGTACCTAGGCAGAAAGCTGTGTTGGTTGTTTGTTGGGTTGTAGCACGTGTAGGACCCGCTGGTTTTTCAGCTCACTGTTTCACTCTTAAATTGTTTGAAGTATGGTCTGATTGCTGAGTGGGAAAGATACTAATCTGAAGAATGCAAGCCTTGCATTCTGTTTTTAAATGTAAGTCCCAGTCTCCAGAAGAAAGATCAGTATACCTCCATTCAGAATGGGGCTGTGAGGATGTTCAAGAAGAGCCAGTTTTCCTTAGAAGAACTTTTAGTCTGCTCACAAGTTTAGATAGCCACTAGGTTCCCACATCATGCAAGAAACTGTTTTGAATTGAATATTTATAATGGATGGATTACCATAAATGCCATGAGGGACCAGTCAGGAAGTCAGCAAGCTCACCAGTATGGTTTGCAGTCTTCTCTGTATCAGTGTAGGGCTGGTGAAAGGCAGAGCAAATGCCCAGGGGAAGTGGCTGCCTCCACTCAGCCGTGGATGATGTTACTGCGGGTGAAAAAAGACCCATTATGGTCTGTCCTCCAGTCTTTCGGGAAACCATATAGAAATCCTGAATTTACAGGAGATCTAATGAATTAGAAACCTGGATTTAAAATATCTTTTCACATTTTTTTCAAGCCAAACTAAATATGTGTACTGTTTGCTTTCAGCTTAAAGCTCTTACAGCTCCTGTTGTAATTTGAAGTCTTTTCAAACTGCTACATTAACCAAAAATTAAATGTAGATTGACCCAATAGAATTTCAGATTTTTTGCAGAACTGAATATTGATTAAAAAAAAAAAAAAAAAAGCTTAGCCAGTGAGTTCATTAAACTGGTCTTATTAGGGAGAAGACCAAGCTACAGCTTATAAGTGGCAATGGTCAATTTTTCCCATTTAATTGGTTGAGGCCCCTCCACCTCCTCTCACTGTCTAGAATCATTTTCATTCTAGTATAGTTCCTTTTAAGCTGGTTTCATGTAATAGTTACTCAGTAGGCATACCCCTTGCTTAATGTAGTACATTTGTGGGCCAGCACCATGGCTAGTTCCCATATGTTTGGTGAGGTGTCCCAGTCTAAAAGTCTGTTTCTAAGCAGCCTAACATGCTGTGAGATGTTGGTTTAGGAATAAATGATCTGGGCTTTATTTTATGTGAGGGGCAGGGCTCATTAGACAGCATATTCTAGTTATTGAGTAATGTGATTATTCACATCTGACCATTTCTAAGTAAGCAGGAATAATAAAAATGTCAGCATTTATTAAATTCTTATGTGCCATAAATTGTGGAGGGTACTGTGTATGTATTTCCTCATTTAATTTTTACAGATACCTTTAAGGTATATCTAGTCATTATCATTGTCAACCCTAAACTATAGACATGGATTCTCTGAAGTTAACCACCTGCGATAGTGTGGCCCTTCATTCCACAGTTAATACATACTAAAGCCCAGAGGCAAGCCAAGACAGTCCGACTCAGATTAGTGTCCTCTCTCTAACTAAAGCCTAGTGTATATTTCCAGTACAGCACCTTTTCTTTGAGTGTTGAAAAACAGGCATTATTTGGGATCCCACAGTGGCTTGAATGCCAGATGACTGGAAAGAACTACTTGCTAGGGGCACTAAAGGATGTATACTGTATCCTTTTCCTTCCTCTTCCCTTCTTTTTCATTTTAGTCTTTAGATACAAATTATGAAAAGCATCCTACTAAAGCTTATAGTACAGTCTGTATGGGCTGAATCACATAATAAACCCAGTGTTCCCACTGAGGCTCAAGTTTTCCATGTCTGCATCACAAATCACAAGTGACCTTGTCTCCATGTAAGGGCACACACTTCCTCATTCCTTTATAGACAGTGGGAGAAGGCTGACCTTCAGTTTGTAAGGTCAAGGGGGTATTGGTTAATCCTGTAGAGGTATGGCTTTAAAGGTTGAAGTAGGGAAATTCATATAATATTAATGCTAATTTTCCTAGTATGCACTGTTTTCTGTAATTATTGATGTCATTAGACTTGAGCTTTTTTATTATTAGTAAGGGCCTTTTTCAAAGACATAGTCTAAACTACAATTTTCTTTTTATTATTCATGGTTAAATCAATGATAGCTATTGGCAAAGGTTCAAAGCTATCTTTGTTAACTTGTTTTTAATAGAGTTTGATTTATATGTGTCTAACACATACATGTATATATGTTTACTCATTGCAGCCATATGCATTTAAACAGTGTTATTGGTGGGAAATCAAGCATCAGACATGGAGTATGTGTGATTATTAAGATGTTAAAATTATAATCTTTAACTAATTACACATAGGGATATTGTGATACAGATCTTCTTGTTTTTCATTTCAGATAAGCAAGATTCCTGGATAATTTTGGTGATCAGTTTCTCCCTTTTTCTAATTGTGAAATTCCTTCATGTGATGGACATAAATGAATGGAAATGCTTGCCTATTAGTATATGCTTTACATAGATTATGTAAAGTATATTAACATATGTTTTACAAGAGTATGTTCTCAATTAGAAAATAGGTCCATTCCTCAGAACAAGATTAAAAATTCCTTGGACACCTGGACAATAAAACAAGTGTGGTTGTTTTTTATTTTTTTTACTTGATTTTCTAAACAAAGAACATAATAATACTACCTGTGTTCTATACTTTGTTCACCATGCATGCATTTACATGTGCACTTGCTTCAAGTAGTTCTGTGGAATGCCTACCATTAATGACCTGTGCATTTTATTTTAGACAATCCATGGACACAAGGGACCAATCACTGCAGTGGCCTTTGCTCCTGATGGACGATATCTTGCCACCTACTCGAACACTGACAGTCACATTTCTTTCTGGCAGGTAAGAGTAGATGCTGCAGGGACTTGAAGTAAATACTTTACGCCCTACTTGGGTGGGAAAATCTTGTTGTGCCTACCTGCCTGCTACTTTCCTGCCTTTCCACACATCACAAGTGTTTATGGATTGCTGATCATGTACCAAGCACTACCCCCAGGGTGCCAAGAATACAGTTAGCATCTGGGAAAGGGGCAGCTGCTGTCACAGAGCTTTGAGTCTGAAGGAGACACAGGTGAATCAGTAATCACAGTGCAGGGAAGCTGAGTGTGTAGGCTATGGGCGGGCTTTGCAGAGGAGGTGGCACAAATCCCAGGCCGTGCAGCGTGCTGCAGAGGATGAGAGTGGAGCACTGTGTACACAGGAAGCAAGGATGGGGCAGGAGGCCTGGCCTGAAAGGAGTCAGGCAGGGCCACCCTGCTCAGGCTGTTCTACCAGTGTCCTCTTGGTGACTCTCCCCAGGAATAGGGCACAGGACAGCAAGGTATTTTCTTAGTATTTGCTTCATGGCCCCTTATCTTATTTTATTTGCATTCTACATTTTCCGCAAAACATTTTTTATTCCTAGGTTTTGAAAACATTTTTTTAAATTGAGTACCTTTATTGGGTAGTTCATGAGACTGTTTATGTTTAATTGTAAATAGCATGAATACTAATTCTGAGCAACTAATATTTATAATGAATATGTTTTATCCTCAGTGCTTAAATGCCAGCCTGTCCACTTTCCTATTACCTTACTTTTTCAGACCTAACAATTTATATAAACTAAAGTATCACCAAGAGCCCTAAGAATTAATTTAAATTTTGTTGCAACTTGTATTTTCCTAGGATGCAAGGATGTTGTATAAGATTCAGAATATTACATTGAAAGCTAAAAATAAACTCAAAGTTTAAACAAGGCCTCAGAACAACTTGATGATGGTTTAAAAAATCAATAGCTAATAAAATGTAAAGTAGATACAATAAATTACTTAATTAACAACATTCTATTAAAGCATGACAAGTTCCAAATCTGTTACAGATTTTTTCTTTTTATTTAGTTTAGTTTTCCAGTTTATTTTCTCATTATCATTTTTTCTAGACTATATCTTCAGCCTCTTAATTAACTCATATTAAACTCCTTCCATTAGAGATCTCACCCATCTTCATTTAGTGGGTAACCACAAGGTTGGAATTTGTAACCCAGATCGCCTTAAGAGTCCATTAAATGTCCATAAACAGGACTCCTCCGCCAGTAGTTCTTTTAAATTTACCTACTGGTGGGTTTTTTTCTACTCAGAACCAGTACAGTGCTCTTTGTGCCACTATGCTAACTGTACTTTGATGCAGGTTTCCTTTATTTCCTATTCTCTTTGAATCTTGGAGGACTACTTACATAAAACTCCATTCTTTCAACATTGCCTTAGTGTCTTTACATACAGAGATGAGCAAGTCACAGGGCTGGCTCTACAGGAGTGTTTGTTCTGCCTTTGCTTTCTTCTTTCAAATAAATATACTAAACTTTAGCATCATTTTTGGTAAGAAAACGTAATTTAGTATATAAAGGAATTGCTACAAAATTAGTCATGTTTAGCACTTCTTCCAGGGTTGTCTTGAATTTTCTTCTTCCCTTTGTCTACAGCTTTATGATTTTATATGGATACATGTGTTCTTCCTTTCTGTGAAAATCATTCTTTTGTCAAAATCTCTACCCAGCACCTTGATAGGGTTATGGTTAGCTTTTCTTTTAATCTCCGAGGTCAAGACCATTTACTAGATGCTATTTTTGAAACCCCTGTTTTCCTTTTCAAATTCTCTTTCATTTCTGGGCTTTGTGAAGGGCATTGGGCCTCAGTGCATGTACCTTCCTGTGGCCGTAGTCCCCAAGCTCACCTGTACCAGGTGTCATCTCCAAAGGCCAGAGCACTCCAGCAACTCAACAACACCCAGGCCTCTTCTACCCCTCAAGCCAATATCAGAGTTTAAGATGCAGCCCACTCCTTGAATGCTTAAATTATGCCCAGCTCAGTGTTGAGATTGCAGTGTAAGACATGGAAACAGGCTATTTTGGCTTTATCAATAAAATATAGTAAAACCTCTTGCAGAAGTGTAATGGTCTTTTGTTTGAATTATAGTATACAGAAAGCAATGTTGGATCTACTGCTGTTCTCCCCAAATTGGCTAGGCTGATTTATCTAGATACATGTTGTTTAGTTCTAATGATGTATAGAACACTTTTATATATTCCAGTAAGTGTACTATAATATATGTTGAAAACTTAATGAAGTCATATTAATACAGAGCCTTGCTAAAGCTATCAACTATTAAAATCTTTGCTGAGAAATGAGTGTTAATGAGAAATATTGGTTAGATCATTATTCAAGTGAGACTTAGTAAAAGGTTGTATGCAGCTTACTTACACTGAGAAAATCACTAAAACATTTCCTGTTTTGATGAATTATATCTGTATGTGTTTCTATGCTCAGAAAATATTCTTCACACAACTGGTTTTATGAACCATATTTTTGAAGGGAAAAGAAAAGCCAAAGTTGCATTTTAGTTATATACTCCACTATTGAGTAATGTAATTTGGTAATCTTTCAACCCTGTGATTCTGTGACATCATATAGTACAATTTGAGTATTTACTTCAGTGTAGCTGTTGTTTAAATAAGAATATTGTGATAATGAATGCATTAGTAATTCCCACACTTAAATTTTACCACCATGGTCCCGTAAATAAATATTCTTTTATCAGGAATGCTAACAGTAAATTAGCTGATTTCATGTATTTTTTTTACTCTATCATTTAATAAAATACTGTTCTACCACTTTAAGACAATGATGTAAATCTATAGTCATTAACATGGAAAGATTGCCCTCAACATTTTGTTGAATGAAAAAACATATCATAAAAATATTTTTATTAATACTGGTGCCTATAGGAATTCACAGGTTTCACCATGCATTTGTATACATGCGTATGTTGTGTATGAGCATGACTACACTTCCTTCTACCATTCCCCTCCTCCCTCATATTAAATTTCCTCCTAGTTCATTCTTAGTCCTTAATCTTCCCTCTTCTACTCTGATACCATCTTTTTTAAAGTTTAGTTTTCATGTATGAGAGAAAATAATGAGAATTGTCCTTCTGATCTATCTTATGTGAAGTTATCTTTTAATGTGAGTATGACTGCATAAAATTAGATAGATAGATAGATAGATAGATAGATAGATAGATAGATAATTTTTATCAAAGTGTGATTGTCAAAGATTGCAGGAGATTTGATAGGAGGGTACTCACAGTATTTGAGTCTTTCACACTATGACTTATCTTCAGAGTCCAGAAAAACTTCATATTACCAAATATTACCATTCTATGTGCTTTTTACCGACTCAAGATTTAAATTGCCATTACTTTAGCATAGTCTGTAGCCAGCTGCCAATGAGGAAAAACTTACTGTTGATTAACAGAATTGTTAATATGTCACTCAGTGAGGGTTCTTTAGCTATATGGAAAAACGAAGTTGCCTTTACTAACTCATATCACTTCCTCTTTTGAGGAAGTCATAGGTAAAGGATTCTCTGAGAAGCAAAGAAACTTAATGAACACAAAGTCTTAGCTGTTCCAGCTGTATGCAGCTATAGCAGTTGTGTACTTTACAGAACTGCACATGGCCCTATATTGAAGCAAGAAGGATGTTTAATTTTATTGAAGGCATTGGCACAAAAAAGAGATGGCATAGGTTAAAAGGGAAACCTAGATATAATAACAACCTTTTGTGAAGATCTTTCCATCTGTGTAGCACTCCCATAAGATGCTCTCTTCTCTTCCCTTTTAGCTCTCATTTCTTGTACATGACTAAATTTCACAAAAGAAGTAAAAATGGGAAAGTGTCTGTGCATGTTATATGCCCTTTGCATTTCAAGCCACAAGCAGAAATCAAGCTTCATACATATTTTCATAGAAAATCCATAAAAAATAAAAAACACTTTGCAGTTATTTATCAACTGAGAAATTAGAATTTTAAAAAGCATAGTATACTTGTTGATGCCAGTTAATTTTAACCAGCAGTTTTCTGGATCATTTAGACCTGCTCTGTAAGGGGAGTAAATAATATACTGTTATTATGTACAGAAGTGAAAACTATCAAATTAAACTCACCATTATTTGTATTTATTCAATCTAGAAATTTCTACAAAGCACAAAACATTTATTTTTGCCTTTTGTGAACTTTTTGTTGCCAAAGGAGGAAAGGACATAAGGAAAGAGGTTTGGGGAAGGGTGACAATGAGGTAGTGTTTGGCTTTAAGTGAAACTGAACTTTAGCAGAAAGAGTTAACAATAACCATACATTTGGTTTTAAAATGTGACCTCATACACTAGTGATTTTTTTTCACCTCTGTGTTGTGTTCGGCACTATTATTAATGCAGGAAAATCAGTAACATTAGTCATCTTAAAAGGGTTATTACTCAAGATGATTTAAATTGTGAAAATGTCAGTGGAGCCTGCACACACTCTTCTAGAGATGCTGTGATTTACGCCCTCTGACACCATCCTGCTGCTGAGAAGGGCTGGAAAAGGAATGGCTTGTAGTCTGCACTGATCCACATGCAGAGCATGCTATCAGCAATAACACATCTTAAATGTCCTAGGGTTTGTTAGGATTTCATGGAACAACCATTTGTATATGTTGGATTGTAGTCTGCATCCTTCCACCAAAGGATTTTATGCAAATAAATAGAGGTTTCCATGGTGAGTATCAGGAACAAAATTAGTCCAGAGGAAAAGAATTATTTCTAAGCCTTCTTTTCTGATTTCAGTATGCTTTCTGTGTGGCTTATGGTTGCACAAATGATGCATAGTGAAAACATTTTAAAGTTAATACCTGGAACCTGAAGGAACCTTCAGCCTCAGTTGCTCTGGAAATAGTTCCTTTAGATATCTGCAGTTTGATATTCAGCAATTTGACCTGAGTGCATAGTTATTCATGATTCACAGTTTCCATGTTATTTTTCAATTATGTGCATAAATTAAGAAAAATGTATATTTAACTCAAGTCCAGAAAACTTGCCAAAAAACCAAATCACCAACTGATAAAAAGGTTATTTTGACAAACTGGAGAACATACTGTCTTTAGAAGGAAAGCACAGCAATGAGATGATTGGCTTGCTTTTCTCATTAAAATAAGCAAGAGCTTTTAGAGCCCATTTTTAAGAAGCAGGTGAGGAGCAAAGTTGTTAATGGGGTTGAAGGACTGAATTTGAAGCTCTGATTGGTACAATATCACTCTTTTCTGTAGTTTAACTTGTCATTTTCTTGAACTCAGTATAAATCCCAAAACTTGTCTCCATTACTCATCCTTCAGGAATTCCCTTAGCATTACTGTGAGGAAGAAAAAGGTCTGAAGTTTTAAATACCTCCACTTTCCAAATACTGCCTAATTGAACTATTTGATTAGCAGGTATAATTTAGTTCCTTCCAAAAGATCAGTGAACTCCCCTGCTGTGAGCTTCTACCAACAAAGTTAAATTGCTCTAGATTTATGCATTTACAGTAATAGCATCAGAACAATTTTAGATCTACCCGAAGGATCCCTGTGGAGATTTAGAATAAGTTTTATGTGAGTGTGAATAGCCATTGTGGAACCAGAGGAGATGGAAGCACCCTGTGAAAGGGAAAGGGTCTCTGAATGACATGTGTGCTCTCCTGTCCCCTGGCCCTCCAGATGAACACGTCACTACTGGGAAGCATTGGTATGCTGAACTCAGCACCTCAGCTACGCTGCATTAAAACCTACCAGGTGCCCCCTGTGCAGCCGGCTTCCCCTGGCTCCCACAATGCCCTCAAGCTGGCCAGGCTCATCTGGACCTCCAACCGCAACGTCATCCTCATGGCACACGACGGGAAGGAACACCGCTTTGTGGTCTGATACTGCTTTCTATCTCCCTAATTGTGTCTTAGTTCTATACACTGTAGGCCAATGTTGCTCTGTCTTACACTGGATCATTCCTCAGTGGCTGCCCACTCCATGTCACCAGGGGCCTGGCCAGGTCTGTCACTTGTGCATGTTTCTTGGAGGCAGACTCCCTCACAGGCCGATTCAGAGGCAGGCACTCTCTGCTCGACAGGAGGTAGCCATTCTGTCACAAGGTAGTTTTTCCCTGCCAGGGATGGGAGGGGAAAACCGATGGTTCCTGGGAACGCTCTTGTTGCTTGGTGCAACAGAGCCTGAAAATCAATAACCACTGTGATTGCTCTCCCACCCCGTCAGCATTTCCAGCCCTCACAGCCCAGCTCTGAGGTGCTGCTCAAATCTGGCTGTGCTGGCGCGGGGTGTTGTGGTGATGTGGCGCCTTCATTAGTGAAATTACTTCCCCTTGCATTTCCGAAACACACTGTTGTTTACCGAAAAGATTCTGTGTTTACATAGATTTTTTTTTTCCTTCTAGTGATTGCTAGGAAATTGCTGTATTCTATTTCCTAGGATTTAGCCACCACTTTCTTTTGTGATACCTACGTGATTTGAGGTTGTTGAGGCAAAGCATATATACATATGTATGAAATGTTTTCCTTGTAGAAAATACAATTTTCCAGACATTTAACCTTCTAAAATGCTCATTTCCTGCTTAAAGGATAGTATATTTAGTAATTTAAAATAAAAATCACTACTTATGGTCTAGCTAGCATAATTATCCAGTCACTATAATTAATCTTTTAAGGAACTTCTGGGATGAAGAACCATGTTTGAAAGCATAGCATATCCCTAAAGTGAAGAATCCTGTGTATTGCTGCAGATCCTTTTGTTCAGGAAAGAGCATACTCCTTCCCTCTGGTCACAGTAAAACTTGCAGTTGCCACCTGTCAGCTATCATGTGATAACCCTAAGTCAGCCTTACAACTAGTGGTGAGTCTAAAAGATAACTAAAAAGGCATTTTCTAGAGCAAGAATCCTACAGAATCATTAGCAATGGCACGGATGTTCAAGGGCATATATTGCAATGTGAGGCTCTCAGTTGCTTTGCTTGAGCAGAGACATTGCAGTACAAGTGTCCATCATGCTTTAGAGAAACTTCAAATAGATCACCATTTCCCTATGTCAAGGTAGACTGCTCTGGCTTATAGTAATGGAAAAAAATCCATCAAAACATATTTCATGCGAGTTTAAAAGATTTTGATCTATGTATGACATGGTTTTGGTTTGTTAGTCCATTAGTTGGGAAAATGATCTATTAAGTATGAGAAAAGAACATGAATTATTAAATTCAGAGAAAATACATAAAGTTCACAGAAGAACCAAAATAAGAATGAGAGCATTTAATCTAAAAGGTGTACTATAAAATGATAGGTCTAGGAACAAATATATCTGTACTTTACTAAAACAGGTTATTAAAGAACCTATTATGGAATTAAGACCACTAGAACATCTCTTTCCTATTGATGTGTTATTTCCTTTGGTGGCTAAGCTGTCCCCTTCCTTGATCTTATACTTTAGGTGTTCTCCCAAAAGTAAATTTTTGCCACATGCATGTACATCATCTTTATAATGACTCTACATTGATTCTAAGAAAGAAAGAAATATACAGTGTAGACTCTGTGTGGTTAACATGCTATGTGCTCAATGTGGACAGACAAACATGAGGTTCACTTGGTGTTTCCAGTGGGCTCCTGAGTCTGCACACTTAGCATCCACTTACTATAGGACCTGAAATGGAAATTAAGCTATTATAGGCAACAGAGCTATTTGAAATAATGAGGTAAATTGTACCTTAGAATGTTTCTTTTTAAACAAAGTGCATCAGGGAAAAGGTGTGGGACCTCTAGGCAGGCCACTGCACATGCACAGCTGGAACCACCATGGAGACTGGGACAGAACTATGAGGGCCTGAAGAGCAGAGCCCCTGGGTGAGGGCCTCCCCTGCCCTCCACGTCCTGTGTGCTGACAGCCACACTGGTGAGCCGGTAGGCAAAAAGTCTGTAAAACTGCAGGGGATGACAGTGGATGACAAGCTGGCATCTCTTAACTGCTACACTAACATTTACATTCTTGTTAATATAACACTGTCCTTGGCTATTTGACACCCACAGTCCTAAGCTTCACCCCAGCCTGGATTGTTCAGCAAGGTAAACTTTGTGCTGTCATCAGTGTACGTACTTAGTATTTTATTGATTTCATTGGCACTGCATTTGGACCTGTCCTTGTAAATGTAAAGATGTATATGGCTTTTGTTGGTAATTTACAAGCAAAAGATGACGTGATGTGACACCTATATAAAAATGTTGTGATGACTGAACTCACTGGGTATGGTGAGAGAATCAAAATGTCTGCCTCCCAAGACATTTCTAGAAGATTCTACTGAATAGATTCTATAGGTATTAAATGTCCCTGTGTACATATGTGTGTCAAATAAAACTGAATTGTACTGAAGATTGTTTTTACCTATTACTATTTTTCCTAGTGTTCACTCCTCTTAAACATTCTTGGTTGAAATTCCTATCCCCATTCTATTTTTCATTATTCATTTCACCAGAGAAACACGAACTTCAGGAGATTAGAATTTGTTTCTCTCAAAGAACAAAAGCAGAGGAAAAGAAAATCTTACCCACAGCCCTAAAAACAAAAACAAACAAACAGCACACACACACACAAAAAAAAAAACTACAGAGAGGTATGATTGCCATTGTCATTTAAAGTAACTGAGCTCACATACTTTGCATTTTATCAAGACAACTTTAATATTACATCCATACTGATTGAATATTTAGGCTTCTAGGATATGAATGAGTTTTGAGCAGTTGTACCATTTTGTGCTAACATCTCAGGATTTGGTTTTGCAGCTCACGATGATCCCACCTTGGTGGCATTGTGCCTGTCAGAAGCAAGAGCTGACCAGGCAGAGGGACTCCACAGCACCCTCTTCAGCTTGGGCAGGGGCACGACATGCATGTTTCTTTACCTCCTCCCTAAGTTGCTCCTAAACAGACTGTTGATTGTCCCAAATTATCTCTTATCAGACCTGATGACATGGGTTGGCTTTCTCTGGGGATCTGGGATGAGGTCATTAAATTCATCTCGTTTAATATTCAGCTTGGAGCTGAATTTGAATCCCTGAGGTAAAGAGTACATAATTGGTTTGCAGCAAAATCAAGAGTAACAAACAAAATAGGTCCTGTACTCAGAGCACCAAGTAGCAAATGTACTTTTTTTTTTGATGCTTTCAGATAAGAACACAGACAGCTTGAACTGAGTCAATCATCATGTAACAGTGTAATCTTCTCTAAGAATTAGATAAACATACACGAATTGACTGAAGCATCTTTGGTCCTATCACATGCCCACTGTTGGCCCTGGGAGTTGTATTAATGCTCCCTGATGACTCAAATGTATCCTTATAGGAAAATAAGAGCAGTAACAGTTCTGTATGATTGGTGATCACATAAACTGATCAAATGTGGAAAGGGCATGACATTAATAGGAAGGTAAATCCAAGCAGTGCTGGATGAACTTTCACCTTTCACCCCTTCCCCTGACGGACAGAGCTGAGTGTTGAAGAAAATCAATACTAGGGAGCCAGGAGGGAAATATTTCCACCCTCTAACTAGAGAATGTATTTTGACAAGGCCAAGATAATCCACGCTGCACAGGAGAAAGAGAAAAGAAGACTCATTTTTAAAGCTTGACACTTCAAGGTGTTTTTGTGCAATGGTTTAGAGATCGTCAATACATACAAATACCAAAGGTCAAAAAGAAAAGCGAAAAGAGTTCCAGAAATTAGATGTTCAGGTTCTTTTTGCTATTTACAAACTATAAAAGACTACAGAAGGGTTTGTGCTTGTCATTGTCATTTAAATGAGCCGAGTTCACAATAGCATTTCTCTTTAATCATGCTTTCCCTTTTCCATTGCATAGAGGCAGCCTGATGAATAGTGCATACCAACAAGGCATTCAGACCTCTTGCTTCTGTGTATCTTTTTGGACGTGAATTGGGCTTTGACTGAAGCCTATTTTTGTGTCACTTTGTGCCAACATTTCAGGATTTGATTCTATGGTGATGACACAAATCTTAAGCCCTACTTCACATTTGTTCCTTTCATTTGTGTGAGAAAAGAGTTGATGTCCCCTTAGAATTTATACCGTTTGTAGCTTTCCCAAGTCCCTTTAAGGAAATTACTTATAAAGGTCTCCTAATTAGGACTCTTCTAAAAGTGAGAAGCTTGTGCACCTCTAGGATAGAGAAGTTCGTCCAATCCTCAAGCAAGACTGAATCCGTTTATTCTGTGAACAAACACCTCCATCAGATGGATATGGATTCTTTTCTTTCCTGCAGATTAGAAAACAAGCCAAAGAGTGTCCACACCTTCCAGAAAAGATCCAAAAACAAAATATACTAAATATAGAGCCATCCTCAGTGATGTACCTCATCAGGATTGCCAAAAATGCTTTTTTGATGAGACAGAAACATCACAAGTTTGAGCCCAGCCTGGACAACTTAGTGAATTAAGGAGACTCTTGTTTCAAAGTAAAATAATAAAAGGCAATAGTAAGTGTGGCTTATTGCAAAACTTGGATTTATTCTCCAGCACCGTGAAAGTCATTGAAATGATGGCGAAAATACAGCCCCAATTTGTACACCCTCCTTCTCAGTAATAAATTCCATTCTATTCTGAGGAGACTGGTTAGGTCTATCTGGTTTCAAAGGAGAATGCAGCCAGTCAAGATTCCTCAATATTCTGAGATTTCACAGAGAAGACCAGCAATATATAATGCCTGAATTGCAGCGGGTACCAAGTCAATATGAGTTCCATCTGTTAAATCCATAAAACTGCACCTATCACATGCTTAGAAAAGCAGTAGTAGTTAATAAGTACTCAATAAATGTAAGCTAATGTTTTGGTAGATATTTGTAATTTCTTTCTGGGCATGGATAAAATTTCCCATGTTCTTGGAAAATATTGTTGAATTTTTATTGTTTTGAGTTTTCATTTCTATCTGTATACCAAATGGAGATCTGGACATGAATTCAACGAATAATCTGCTTGTATTCATCAGCCTCTTTGCCAAATTGCTGTGTGCTTCCATCTTGCTTCTCACGAAAGTCCATGGACAGGAAGAGATGTTGAAATTTATGCCAGTGGCTGGGACTGATCAGTTATGGCTGATTCTACAAAAAAGGAGTAGATCTCATTAAAGTCAGGATTCACATTAGCATCTGAGATAACATTGAACTACTTATTGAGTAGCCTTGTAGAAGATGTCCAGTTTGAACAGGACCCAAGAAAAAGTATTGTAGAATGAGTTGTGTAGAAACATGAAAGCAAAGAATACAAATACGAAGTTTTTGTTGCCAACATCTTTTTTTGACTAGGGTCAAACCGCTTAGTACCATTTTGCTTTAGTAAAAATATACAAATAATTTAAAGATGTGGCAATGCTATGTTATTTGTATTTAATCACCAAGGATTAACTGAATCTTAGTATAGGACAAGCATATGTTACACAAATGACCTTTGCTAAATGATAAGCATATGTTCTGTATTCTATCTTCCTCTTCCAGATGAGTTCAACACTATTAAAAAAAAAAGTACTATAAACAGAAGGGTGAAGAGCAATGAAGGACAAGGGTGATCAGTTCTGGTGGGGCAATGTCTAGGTAGACTTGCAGAGAGGAGTCATTGAGCTGGGCCTTAAATAAATAGAAATGAATTGGAAGGGTAGGGGGAATGGAAGGAAGGGATTATAGAAGCCAAACTTTTATGTGGTATAAGCTACTTCAGACCTACAACCTGAAGGGTACTGGTAGACATTAACAGCTACTACTGCAATTACAGACAGCTGGGCTCCTTCGTTAAAGGATACTTGAGAGGTACAAGACAAAGGCACTAATAAAAGATTTCTCTTAATTTCATATTGTTTGATTTTTTTAAAAAGCTCCTTCAATTTTAAAACTAACTTATATGTCCTCCTGATCCTAGAGAATAGTTAGCCCAGCAAGTTGGGTACCTGGCACTGTTCTGTCGAGGTCCTCCCACCCGTGTTGGAAGCATTTATTCCTTCAGTTTCTGGGAGTATTGGCATCTAATAGCTCCCTGCTCAGTCCTTGCTGGAGACTGCCTCCCAGCTGAAGACCTATCTTGGCTGAGGTCATGCTCCCTTTCCCAGGGCAAACACCTAGGATATGCAAAGGCCCTGCCTGGAGTTTCATCACAGAACAGCTACAAAGGGCGTTCTGAGTGCTGCCCAAAACCTTCATTGAACAGCATCGCAGCTCAGACCTTACCTAGTCCTGCTTATCTTATCCACAGCTATGAATCACGAGAACCCTGCCCCATAAACTTTCTGTAGGAGATAGATCTCTCACAGTCTTGACAGCTGGTACCCGGAGTGACCCAGGGAAAGTGGGTTTGGGAACTGGGTCACTCATCCACTGGCCCATAGCAGGGAGGATGGAAGTGATCATGGATGTCTTCAGTAGGCTAAATCTGGACTATTGTTCAAGCTTTCATCAATGATGGTGTGGAATACAAAGGAATGTATTCTACAAAGGTCTGAGAAGTAGGCAAGAGGAGAAGTTCTAAGAACAGTGGTGGTGGGTGACAATTCTGTGTGCATTGGGAAAAGACAATGAAAGGCTAAGGGTAATTAATGACCACTTAAAGGATGAATGGGAAAGCCAAAGAGACTTCTTGGCAGTGTCTCAGGAAAGCTCATCTAATCTATAAAGATACACTGAGAGCCAGGCCCAGGACTTGCAATGAGATATGGAGTTCCGGAGGAGGGAGATGGCCTTGGAAGGTCACACCCTAATTGAGAAGGAAAGGGCTACCTGGGTTGATACATTTGAACAATCTTAAATCCCCAGGTTCCAGTGGACCCCCGTGAACCGGAGTGGCCTGCTCCTCCCAGTGAAAATTCATGCTCTCTCTTTGAGGATAATGTAAAGGCGTCTCCTATTTCAAGACAATGTCTGTCTCCCACTTCTACCACACATCCAACCAGCTGACTTTTGTCACAGGGTACCCTGGCTGCTTGATTTCTGGGTCTGCTAAAAAAGAAAAAAAAAAACATGTCCTGAAGAAATCATAGGGCCTTATCAACATGGTCCTGTAGGCTCCATGAGAATTATGGAACTGGATTCTGCAGGTGCTGGGAGACCAAATATGAAGAAAGCAAAGGAGAGAGCCAGGTGTGGTGACGCACGCCTGTAATCCCAGCACTTGGGAGGCTGAAGCAGGAGGGTCAGTGTGAGTTCGAGACCAGTATGGGCTATTAAAGTGAGTTCAAGGCCAGCCTGAACTGCATAGTGAGACCTTGTCTCAAAAAGACAAAAAAAGAAGGAAAAGAAAAAGAAAAAGCCAAGAGAGAGTTATGGATATGGGATTGCTGCACTGGCAAGGTCTCAGGGACAGTATGTTGACCTGCTGCTAATCAGCCACTCAGCTTGGAGAAAACAGAAGCTGACAACCCACCAAAAAGAAATGCCAGAAGTGCCATGCAGACTAAAGGAAAGGACCAAATCCAGTGGTGAGACTCCAGAGCAGAGACTAGGTAATGTGGGGAACCCCACCAGATAACATGTCCCCAGTCTGCAGGCGAGGCTGGATGGCATTCTGTTAGAAGGGTGGCTGTATCACCGTAGGCTATGGCTGAAAGTAGAAGAGGCCATTTGAGAACTGGACCCTCTGGTAATGAGAAGGACAAGAAGGTCCTGAAATAATAGAGACCCAGTGGGTGTAATTATCATATTGAGCAGCACGATTGTCATGGTAGCCGGAGGGGCCTGACCTGTAGAGATCTTTGGAAATGATTAATAAAACATTGGGGGGGGGGGTCA
The DNA here is from genome assembly GCA_004027025.1 of Myocastor coypus. Taxonomy (NCBI): domain Eukaryota; kingdom Metazoa; phylum Chordata; class Mammalia; order Rodentia; family Myocastoridae; genus Myocastor; species Myocastor coypus. The sequence continues at coordinate 27,389 of PVJA010007021.1, forward strand.
AGAAAGGTATTGTTCATCCAAACAACAAAAAGAAATAAAACACAGGTACTGAGAGGCTGAAAGCACTCATCCCAGTAAAACAAAATCCTCAGCCTGATTTGTAGACCTCAGGGACATACTTGCTAGGAATGCAGGCCTCTAGGGGCTGAGGTTCTCGGTTAGCCTATTTGAAGCTATGCATGAAGTTAGCAAGATTCCATATGGGGGAAGGGATTCTAGACTGGATGGGAGAGGAGAAAGGGGATGTGTAGCACTTGGTGACTCCAGGGGCAGCTGTAGTTGAGGAGAAAGTGGCAGCAAGCATCCTTCAAATTCCTGGAGTAGCCCCTTCTATCTTCTGTTCAAAGCCATTTTTACCTCAGTGGGGCATCTACTAACTCTGAGGGTGGGGTGATTGGCAGATGCAGTGGTGGGCACTCGTTTCCCAGGCACCAGCTTGCTGGCAACTGGCATCTCTCAGCTGAGCCCTCTAGTAGTTACCTGAAGCTGAGGGCAGCCACTTGTTAATCAAGGCCACGGCTTCCTTCCAAATGAACACTGCATCCAACAACTGGTCCTGGGGGTGCAAGCTCCACTCTCCTCTCCCAAGGGCCATCCCACTGCTTAGTGCCACGGGTTGGGTGGAGAACACTGATGCAGCCACACCACACTGCAACTTCTCCTTCAGCCCCTTTTGGTCTCAATCCTAGTACCACTTCCCAGGGCACCTCCATCTCGCAGCTTTGTCTCAGAGTCTCCTTCCCAGGAGATGAGAGATTGCTGAGGTTCCAGTCTGGCTCTCCTGTGCCCATGTTACCCACATTCATTCATGCCCCAGTTTCACCTGCAGAAGGGGAGCATAATCATACCGAGTCCTGGGGCTGAAAGAGAGAAGTGTCGACACAAGTAGGGCCACTGGAACGCGTTGCACCTAGGAAATACACAATACGAAGTCTGCTAACCATACTCCTCCTGTATGTTTCCAGTCATCTTCATCTAACGTTTACCATAGGAAGAGATACTTTTTCCCTAATTATTTTCCTGTCTTTTCTTATTTTGGGCAGATCAAAGTTCTCCCTATTAAAAGTTAGGAGAAGCCCTGGCAGAGAAGAGATATTGCTTAGTACTTATTTTAGCGTTATGCTAGGTGCATTCATTGTTCTGCTTAATTCTTAATCCTAAAGGCCATGAATTATTACCTTCCTTTTACACGTGAAAAAATTGCTAGTCAGATAGATAAATGACCAAGATCACATAGCTTAAAAAAAGGAAACACTATTGAGCCCCAAGCCCTGCTGCCAAGATCCAGCTTTCTGTGTTTTTCTGGTGTCCCTCCTGTGACAGAGGTTGAGGCATGAGCAAGAACTGTGGGGTAGGGGCGGCATCGCTGTGGCCACACAAGGAAATGAACTAGAACAGAAAAGGGCTTTGGCTCCTCCATAGCATTGCTTTGGATTTATAGCAGTTGTGTCAAAATTTTAATGAACTGGAGTTATGTTGATTCTCAGTTGTGAATAATAGGACTATTTTACCATGAAATAGTTGAGTTAAAATGTGAGCTTTAAAATGTACTATATTTTATAGTGATTTTATTATAACTTAAAAGCTAGGCTTTTTCCTCTTAAGCAATGGATACCTGTAGGAAAGTGGAATGGGATTTGCAGCCTGTGGCCCTCACTGTCACTAACTTGGGAGCACCAGTGCTATCAGCCAGGCCCCTCGGACCACCAGTTCCTCAGCTCCATGGGTCCTCACATTTCTCCAGCTGTCTTCGCCGGCACCTCCTTGTCTCCACAGAGGCGTTCTTTACAAGTTGAAAGTCACTGACACATGCAAAGTATACTCTAGGATGTTATGAGTTTTAAAAATGGAATCAGGAGCCACATGTTTAGAGTCCACTTCTCAGGGCATGTAAACACCCTCTAAGGCAAAAAAAAAAAAAAAAAAAAAAAAGTAGAAGAACTTAATTATCCACCTGCCCAGCATGTACACCAAAGAGCCCCCATGCCGGGACAGAGCCGCACCAGCATCTTTTGTTGCCTGGTGGATTTACACAGCCTTACCGCCCCTCTACCTGAGGATCTGATTGAAGGAAATACTGAAATATACTAGAACTTTCCAGAGTAAACTAAAACATACCACCTTATTCATAGCCCATAGCCTCGATTTGGATACCATGGTGTGTCCGTGATAAACAAATCTTAGGTTGCTCGTAAGTCCTTTGAGGGTCCAGACCTACTTCGAAACTGTCAGGCATTTGACATATGTAATTTTACTTAAGCCTGTCAGTAATTCTGGATTAGACTATGCTCTCTAGGTTAGACATGCTGACAAGTAATGTGCCTCAGGTCACAGCTAGGTAATCGGCAGAGCTGGGGCTCCAGTCCGAAGTGCTCTTTCCTTTCAACAGATGATATCTTCAATTTCATGGAGGCTGAAAGACATGCTTTATTTTCATCTCAACCTCATCAAAAACCAAGGATGTCAAAATTTAATCTTCATTTGTTTAGTCTACAATGACTTACTGAATCCCTGTTATTTTCTGAGCATTTCTAGAAAGGGCTAAATTAATGTAGTCCAGGCACTCATGTCATCTGTGGGTCTTGAAATCTATTTCACTAATGTAGTATTTTTTGTAAAGCTCATTGTACACATTGTGTGTGCATATACACACAAATGTGCAAATGCATGCACATGCACACACACACACACACACACACACACACACATATGGTCAAGTGCTCTTCAGACCTCTTTCTGACAGCTGAACTTGGAAATGTGAGATGGCCATGCTCAGTTTGCATCTCTGGGGCACACACAGGGCCTTGGGTTCTCGTGGCCTCCCTAGTGGCCAGTGCTTAGTCTCCTTCTTAAAGTGATTCAGCTACTTCCTGGGACCTCAGCCCTTGCAGTGTCCCCAACTCCATTTATTTTTCCTTTACTCTTCTAGCCCTTAGTTCCAATTTCCATTCCCTAAGTGTGAGCCAAGCCTGAGGGGTGCAGCAGGAACACAGGACGGAGGGACAGAGAAAGGAAACATGTGTCCTGGAGAAGTAAGGATAGCAGGCAGGCAGCCATGTGTGGTGGCACATACTGGTGACCCCAGCACTTGGGAGGCTGAGATCAGAAGATCATGAGCTTAAGGCTAGCCCGGAGTAAGACCATAACTCAAAACGACAAAAGAGAGAGACAGAGACAGAGACAAAGACAGAGACAGACACAGAGAGAAATATTCACGAGCATATCTAGTCTGCTAGATCTGACTGAAAATTAAACTCACTAATTTGGTAACTATCCAGTCCCACGTGTCAGCAAGGGGGCTGCTCTATGGGACTTGTGCTCTAGTAGAATAATGAAGGGACAAACTGAAGTATAACCACAGACTGTGATACAAGCAGTAAAGATAGCGGGGAGGAAGTGGAGAGACAGAGGCCCCACAGCAGAGAAAGGTGTCAACAGCAGGAGGTCTCCTTGGGAAGAGAAGGCACAGACCTCCGCAGAGCAGCAGGAGGGGAAAGGACTGAGCAGGTTTCTGAAATAGAGGGGACCACATTATAGGTGCCCAAGTAATGGGAGAGTGTGTATAAGGTCCCCCACTCCTCTGTCACTTGAGTGCCAGTATCCCAGCTCTAACAGACAGACTCAATTCCATCACGTGCTGGGGCCCTTCGGAGCAGAAGACCTCTGAGAAACGGTAGGACAATTGAACTGTCTCTGTGAGCCTGCTATAATTTTTGTGTTTGGAATTCGTTAAGAATTCATTTTGATGAATCCCAAATGCATGCACCATGAAAAACAATTAGCATTAAAAGTGTAAAAGAAGGAGATCAATAAATAGATTCATTTTTAAACTGTAATAATTTATTTGCTTCCTGACTTTTGGGAAATACTGCATCTTTGGGTGACACATTGGCCATTAAATAGCCGAACTGCGATGATTTGTGAGAGGAAGTTGACTTCCAGGAGCCAGATCCTGCTCAGGCCTCGGCAACCCCGGCAAGCAGCCAGCACTGTCTGCGGCAAGGGAGGCAGCCCTGGGGAGCACTTCGGCTCTGTGTGGCTCACAGGCCAGACCAGGCCAGATGTGAGCTGCCCTCCTGTGCTGCTCCCCAAAGCCACACGACCAGCGCACTGATCTAGTGTCCATCAGACAAGGAGCAGGGAGAGGAAAAACAGTGATGCGCAGCCAACTGCAGGTGCAGCGCATGCTGTGCAGGTGTCCGCTCAGGAGCAGGGAAGTGTGTGTGGCTGCAGAAGCAGGAGGTCATCCTGGAGCCAGGAGGGATGGAGAAAGCCTGCGGCTGCAGGCCAGGAGAGGGCTCTGTGCCTGCGCTCGAGCACAGGGCGCTGGCCGTGGCCATCTTTCCCACACACAGACCTGACCCGCAGGGCTGGAGAAGGCAAGTGCTTCCCAGGAGGGGAGGGGGCTGTAAGCACAACAGCAGCAGCGGTGCCCCTGCAGCCAGCCCCCTGTTGCTTGTCACAGCGGCCATCATGAGAAGACAGATGTGTGGCTTTTGGCCTGGCAGGACAGCAGCACCCAACAAGGGCCAAGGGGATGGACAGACGGACTGCATAGTTCAGGAGGCCCACGGGCCACTTGCCAGGCAGGGCCAGCAGTGCCCGCCACACTATGTGGGCCTGGGCTTGAGGCCAGCACACATTACATTCGAAGGTGATAGTCATCTCTGACCTTTGGGGCCTCTGAGGTCACTAGTGATCCATCTTACAGCCGATGACCAGCAACCTCTGGGCTATTTTTATGGCTGGAAAACATGGCCCATTGATTGAATTGATTGAAATCTGCAGCTGCCTTGCAGGGAAAGGATGCTGGCCTCACAGCCCACGCTGCGCAGCTCAGGTTCTGTTATTGTCTTCCATTTGCCTCTCTGCTGTCCTTTCCTCTAAAGTGTGTGTGTGGAAGCAGGGCACACACAGGGACACCCGCCCCCTAGTGCATACATCCATACTCCCCACCTTGTCCTCCAGCAGACTTGCCGCTATGGCGTTCATTCTCTGGTCAGAACTGAAAGGGGTCCTCAGAGGAGGTCGGCCAGTCGAGGAAAACAAATGTCTATTCAGTGCAAGGGGTGTCTACGCACACAGGAGCCTGAAACATCCGAGCAGACAAAACCATATCTGGAAACACACATTGGAGGATCATGCAGTGCACCAGTTGGCTAAGCTGATCCCCAGCCCCATCCCCAACCTTCTTGGGTGTGAATGGGGTGAAGCAAGTAAGGAGTAAGACAGCAGGAAGCCTCGCTTTCTGCAGGGCATGTAGAGGTGTGGGCGTGGCAGCCGCCCCACCAGAGCACTGGGGACCCAAAACCCTGCCTCCTCCTGCAGAGAACAGATGACCCACCTGCTCCATCAGCTGTGCAAGGTCAAATCTCTACAGTGGGTTTTCTATTCCACACCATTCCTAGTTCAGCACCCTTGGCCAAATCTGGACCTATAAGATACTACCTACAGAAGGAAGAAATTCTAGCAGAGAAACACCTTCACCTTTGGCTTCAGCACATCAGTTCTGTTGACTTTGCTGGCATGTGCACCATGCTAAGGCCCCAGCCCTGACTGGCCTCCAGAGTCACATTTCTGATGGAATCCCTGCCCCTGCGGCCCCTTTACTGTCCTGTTCTCCAAGAACAGTAATGATTCCCTCCCGGGATATGCATTGATTTGGAGCTTTGGGAAGACTCATTCCAAGCAGCAGATCACTGTGTCCTGCCTTCTTTACTCACAGCCAAGTCAGGATGACAAAGAGTGGCCTTCAGTGTGGGGAGGAGGAGCTCCACCTTTGGGGAGGAATCAGGAGAGATGCTAGGCTCCCTCTTTCCCTCCCCCTCACCCCTCGCTTTGCCGCTTCCGTGGGTCGCTGTGGTGGGGGATGGGCAGCCTTGTCTAGACCTGAATTTCCAGGGAATTGTCTGCACTACATCTACACCGAACCCCCACCCTCGCAGGCCAGCCTCACAGCCCAAGCCTGGCTCAGTAATGTCTGCACAAAAACAGTGCCTGTGAAGTGACACCAACAGCAGAGGCTAACATGCCATCTCTGGAAATAGTTTGATTTTGTTGTTTGTGTTTTAGACAGGGCCTCACTGTGCTATGCAAGCGGGCCTTGAACTCACTATATAGCTCAGGCTGGCTTTGAACTCACAGCAATCCTCCTGCCTAGCCTCCCAAGTACTGGGATTACAGGTATGCACCTCCATCCCAGCTTGGAACTGATTTCTGTAGGAATCTGTTCTTTTTGAATTGGAAGGAGGACTTCCTTGGCCTCTCCCTCCACCCCCACCCAGGCCCACTCCTGTGAGCACAGTGTGGCTCCTCCCCAGCCACCAAAATGGGACCAGGTGGGCTGGGTTGTTGGACAGTTCCATGTGCTTCCAGGGTAGGGATGCAAGGAGCATCTGTGGCTGTCACACCAGGCATCCAGGGAGCAGCCTGGCCTGGAGAGCAGAGCCTTTAGTTAGAGTCTTTAATCCAAGGCCAGGCAAGGACAGCTGCCTGAGGACCAGCTCCAGCGAAAGGCACAGAAAGTTCCAAGGCTGTGTGCTTTTAGTGGAAAGGACAGTGCTCTGGTATCCAGGGGGCTGAGCTGCCTGGCACTGGCCAAGGCCCCAGTGGACAGCAGCAGGAAGAGGGCACCCGGAAGTCTGCTGGAAGAGGTGTGCACTGTATGCCCAAGCTTCCTCCCCAGGCCCCAGCACAGGCCACTGCCTGCTCACCCCGACTTGCTGCCCCAGTTGTGCAAAGGCCAGGTGGCTCAGCAGCTAAAGAACAGTTTTCTCAGAGTTGGACAGATGTTTTTCAGACCCCAGTCCCAGCTGATTCTACCTGGAATGTTAGCAACCCCCAGTTTTTCCTTCCACTGGGGCATAGAAGGAAAACTATGCATGCAGACCATGGTGGGTTTTAAACACTGGACCCTGCAGCCCCGCAGTGAGCATTCAGTGCTATCCTCATAGCTGGAGCCCTTTGGACACTTAGGGCAGATCCTTTTTGGTGTGCACTTTGTAGGCTGTGTAGCTGCATCCCCAGCTTCTACCCACTAGATGCCAGTAGCACCCCCAGTTGTGATCACTGAAAATGTCTCCAGACACTGCCAGGTGTCCCTGGGGTACAAACGTGTGCAGCTCAAGGACTCAGCTCTGCAGAGGGGAGGCCTGGTGGGTTTCTACTGCGTGGTCAGAAGAACAGAAGGTGCAGCCTTTAATACTCTGCTCTCTGCCTGTAAGCTTCTGGGCTCTGCACAAGCCCTTCCTCCCATCTGTAAAATGGGTACAATAGTATATCCAACAAGAGCCTTGACCACACACAATGTAACTCTGATGGGACAGGACTTGGTAATCAAGAGTTATTTGAATCTAAGGCATTGTCACCATCTGGACTGGTGGTGCCCTGAGGACAGGGCTTTCGTCTTGGCTGTTTATTCACTCCAATGCCTGAGTTACAGCCAGGTGAATGAAAGAAATGGATGCTGAAGGAGGAAGAGAGAACTCTGTGGTGCTGCTGGGCCTGGCAAGCCGAGCTGGCGGCCCATGACTCCTTCAGCTCAAAAAGTCAATAAAATTGATTCATGCCTGGCCCTTTGACCCCAGCAGTAGGGCTGTCACCCGGATGATGGTCTCAAACTGGAGTGTGCGCAAATCCTCTGCAAGCTTGTCAAAAGCCAGCTTCCCAGCCACATTCCCAGAGGGTTCCCTTTCATGGCCTGGGAAGCTCAAAATCAGCATTGGAACCAGTTTCCCCTCATAACAGACTGGACTACGTGGCTACCTGTCCTTCCCGAAGCCTCCCAGGAATGAGCAGGCTGCCCAGCAGACTGTGAGCACCAGCGGGGAAGCGCTGGGTCTCCCCCACGGCAAGCAGGGCACCTGGCACCAAGCCCAGGATGGGCAGGGCTGCTGGGAGATCCTCTCACCTCCAGGAGTCATTTACTGCTTGTCATCATGGTTTTGAGAAGACAGCTAATGAGCCATCACATGTTCAGGAGAGTAGGGCCTACCTTGGAAGCCACAGGAAAGGACAGGGCCTTAAGCATGACGCCATCAGATCCAAGTGGTGACCTTGTCTGCTCCATTTTCTGTCTGATCCGCTTTGCAAATCAAGCTCTATTAGAGCTAAGCCTCAGCCGGTAATTTCTCAGTAAATTCTGCTTTTAGATAAAGCATAGTTTTGAAAACTGCTTAGCAATTTCTCAGCTCCTACCAAATCTCCAGTTGCCTAAGCCTGCTGTGAAGCTACCCCTACCAGATTCTGAAGGCTGAGATTCTCAAGATGGCCTTTCCCTGTGGTCTTTCCCTGTTCTCCTGAATTCTGTTCCTTTATCAGGAATATTCCAAGTTCTGTGAGAACACAGTACTGAGGATGAAGGTTTAATGATGTTACTATCTTTTTTTCTATTTAAAAACCCCCAATAAAACTAATCAGGCTTAGTAGCTACATTTCTAACAACCATCCCATCCCAAGACTTACTTATGGCTCAAGAACAACCACTAGGTTTCCCAGCAGCGGCTTCGGACAACCTTTGCCACCCATGTACACGCCCTCAGTGAACTCAGCTGCAACACTTTGCTGGTAATGAGGTGCTGGGTAGAGCCACGGCATGGACTCAGTCAGAGAACACACACCATGTAGAAGGATTTGAGCCTTTCAAGGGGCGTAGGTTGGACTTTGAGATTTCAGGGGCTTCAGTTTCCAGAAATCATCAGAGCACCTGAGAGGGGTCTTCTCCCTTAGCCAACCTTCTTTTCTGCATCAAGCTGGGACATGTCACATGGTCTGGCCTGACTTTCTGTGTCATCATTTTCTTCACTCAGTAACAACCCTCCTGGGCATTCTTGAAACTTAGCAGAATCTACTGGGCAGAAATGAGGATTGCTGAAGAGAGGGAGTGCCCAGCCCTCTCTGAATGCCACTGCTTGAACTTTGTAGCAAAATCAGAGTGGGTCACAGATATAGGTTTGGTCATTGAGGCTATACTAAGTGAATTCAACCAAACCCACATGTACAAATAGTGTATTATCTCCCTATTGTAAGAACTCAAAAGAAGAAATAAAAGCTGAAAGGTATAATGAACACAGTTAAATGGAAAGAAACAGAACTTAAGGATTAAACAACGAAGAGAGAATAAAGATAAAAGGTAGTAAGGTAGGGAGAAAACCACACATGTATATATATATAAGATGGAGAATTTATTTAAATTTTGGGAAAATACTCTAAAATATAAATGTACTATCTTAACTGTGTGTAAATGTACAGTTCAAAAGTGTTAAGCACTTTACATTATATAGCTGATCTCCAGAACTCTTTTCATGTTGCAAACCAGATATTTCTATTTATTAAATGATAATTCTCCATTCCTCTTCCACTGGCAGCCACCATCCTACTTACCACTGTAGATCAAAATAATACAGCTCTTCTCCTTTTAAATGGCTTATTCCACTCACCATCAAGTCTTCAGAGTTCATCCATGTCATATCCCATGTCAGAATTGCTCTCAGTGTTAGGCTGAATAGCATTCCATTGTGTGTTTCTTCCAATTTTATTTATCCATTAATTTGTCCACTGAGACTCAGATTGCTCTCTCTTTTGGACTATGTTGGCTGATGCTGCTGTGAACATGAATGGGAAGCATCTTTTTTTGAGACGCTGCTTTCAATTCCATTTTTGGTGTGTACCTAGAAATGGAACCGCTATGTCATGTGGTCTTTCTAATTTTAATTTTTGAGGAATCTTCATGCTGTTTCCAAAGCAGCTGCCCCTTTGTACATTCCCACGAATGAAGCACAAGAGTTCCAGTTTCTCTGCATCTTCGTTAACAATACTTGTTTTCTGGATTTTATTTATTTATTTATTTATTGCACTTTGCTTTTTGTAATAGCTGTCCTAAGGAGCAAGAGGTAAGGTCTCAGTGTGGTTATGATTTGCTTTTCTCTAATGATCAGTGATGCTATGTATCTATTCAAATGCTTGTTAGGCCTCTGTGTTTCTTCTCAGGAGAAATGACTATTAGTCTTCTGTCCATTTATTAAACAGGCTTTTCATGTTGCTGTGTCTACGCTCTTTTCATGTCAGTGAGAAAAGTGTGGACTCCATGGGGCCCGAAGCAGATCCCTGTGCTAGAATACCCAAGACCTCATTCAGTTTGCCTGGAGTCAGCATGATTCACTGATCAACCCAGATACCCTGGCAGTGCTTGGTGCTTACACCACTATGTCCTCGCTGGACATAGCGAGGCTAAGGCCTCACTGCCCAGAGTCTGGGAGATTCCTGCTGGGCAGGCTTTCCTGCATGTAGCCATGTTTATTTTACCCTTGTTGGGCTATAGGAGAAGATAAGGGGTTTGTCTTCTTGTGTGTCCTTAACCCCAGGACAAGCCCATGCTCAGCGCCTGCAGGCCCACACAGATGGTGTGTATCACCTTGGAAATGGTGCCACATGTTTGCAAGCTTCACTGCTTTATTTGTACAATGGGAACAGCAACTGCTGTTGATATCTCACAGAGTGACTGTGAAACTGGAGCAATCAGACTTGAACAATGAACACCACTCCTAAGTGCAGGAGCGCAAACCAACATCTCATGTGTGAAGTCTCTTCTAAGCAGCCTTCCTTCTCCCCTCTGGTAGCCAAACCTGGGCATCTCCTGGAGACAGTCCTTGCAAGTGCCTCCGCACCTGTGCCATGCATGTGTGGGGACAGCTGGAGTCCACAGGTGCTCTCACTTGACTTCCTCTCCTGGGAGTCTTTGTGGGTAGAGTCCCAGTGGTGCCTTAAGCGTCCCCATTCTCTCCCAGCTGAGTCTCTTTGTCAGAAGCCAGTGTCTTCTTAGACTGTGAAGAATTTTGCCTTCTGGAAACCAAGGGCTTCCTTCAGCTCTGCCCTCGCTGGTTATGGTGATCCCTAAGTTGAGATGAGTCACCCTCCTGCAGCTGCTGCTGTTGTCACTCCGCCAGCCCTTTCCACCTTGCTGTACAGAATGAGGTATGGAGGGAGAGGGATCAGGAGGACACAGGGGGACCCAGGATGGGACTGTCGCTGTAGCTGTGCAGGTGTGCTGAACCACACAGCACAGGGCCATGCACGCGGTCATGTCAGCAGCCCAGGTGGGTCCAGATGATAGCCGCTGGCTCCTGCGCTGTGCATGTGATTTGGGGAAGGAATCTGACTTAGGTGACTGACTGCTCACTGCCTTCCAGGCTTGGGTGAGTCCAATAACCTTAGCAGAACCCCAAGGCGAAGCACACAATGTCCCTGTAAATTGCAGCTTGCAGTGATGCAGTAGTGAGAAAGCCCAGGGCTGATCTCCTGATTCATGGGGGAGAAAACCAATGCCCATGGAGACCATTGTCTCATCTACGGTGACCCAGCTGCCCAGTGGCCCACAGAGCACTGGGGCTGCCTGCTCCACCATGGGTTTTTTTGTCAATATTTGGCTCCCCTTTATGTGATAAATATTTGGTAGTGGCATCTTTACTATCATGATATTACATTTATAGATAATATAACCTGTCTATATCCATAATAAAAAATCAATGCAATGCCCTACATGTTATGTAAGAGAGGACTAAAGGGGAAGTCATTTATAATAAAGCAGTTCAATAAGTAAATACACAGGCACCACTACACTCAAATGAGTGCTGTGGCTACAGATTCAGATGGATGGAGACCTGTGGCTCTGGTGACTTAATTACCCTAAATGTGATGCCCTGGATTATGTGATTTTTTTTTTTTTTTTCTTAGAGAAGGTAAAGTGCTTTGGGGAAGTTGTGCATAAGAAAAGTACACTATCCTCAAGTTTGGGCCTAGAATATAGTGTGAGGTGAGGATAGGTTTATGAGGCAGCCCTTAGAAGATGCAGAGTGATTGAAAGGAAAGGCAAGTGGTGATGAGGGTGGAGTCACACAGATGACAGGCCCCTGGGGGTCATGCTGAAGACACCTAGGCTGTCAGTGAGTGTGGAGGCCTGGCCATGTGGAAGCCTCTGGCCAGGCTATGGAGAAACCACACTTCAGAACAGTCGCCCAAGGGAATCTGGGTTCCCTTCCTGTAAGACTCATTCCCCAGGGCATCTTCTGCAGTTCCGTGTTTTGCCACATGGTGCCTTAGTGACTGATCAGGGAGTCAGGCTGCAGGCCCTGGAGTGTGGCTTTTCAGAGCAACAGGAAGATCCCTGCACTTGGGGTGCATAGGTACATGCTGGTTGGCACAGTGCTGGAGCCAGGAAGCTCTGTGAGACCAGGTAGAAGAGGAAGCTGAGGGTCTGTGAGGCTGATGCCCCCTGGAAAATGCAGGAGGAGGAGAGTGAATGGTGTGTGCTGCAACCCAGTGCTTGCATTTCTGGGAGACTTGGTCATGCTGAAACCTGAAAGAAGTTGTATTTGTGTATAAAAAAAGAGATTTTATAGCATAACTCAGATCACTATAAAGGCATTTCCCCGTCTATTCCAACGTTTACTGGAATATTTGACAGTCGTTCACTTATTATTCTGTGGGACCACCTGCTGGATAACAGGAAAAGTCGTCTCAGGAAAGAGGCACCGTCATGATCTGTCATCCCATTGTGGAGGAAAAAAACTGAAGCCAGAAACTTCACACAGCCGATAAGTAGCAGACCTGGGACTGGAACCCAGTCTCAAGCCCTTGCCATTTATTCATGTTCTTAGCCCAGAGTCACCTACACACTCATTATAAGTGAAAACACTCCTGGGATCCTCCCAGCACACACTCACTCACCTCAGGACCTGTTGTGCTATTCCTGGATATGAGGCCTCCACAGTGCTCTGCGGCTCAGGTCTGTTTTTTGTTTGCTTTTGTTTGTTGAGACTGGGCCTCACCATGTAGCTCAGGCTGGCCTTGAACTCACAATGTACCCAGGCTGGCCAGCCTCCTGCCTCAGCCTCCCCAGGGCTGTAATTACAGGAGCACACTGCCATGCCCGGCTCCTTCAACTTGATGTTGAGCTCCATATTTACTGACTGGGATAAGAAGGCTGAAAGGTGGTGTGTGGCTTGGGAGGGGCCATGGTAGAATGGGGCAGAAGAAAGGAAGAACTTGAACTTCCCTGGAGAACTATGTCACTGAGCTGCCAGAGGCTGAAACTGCTGGTGCATCTGAGTGATGTGTCAGCTGAGGACATTCAGGAGTCTCAGTTGGCATCTGCCAGACCCTGGTCTGTCACCAAAAAAATAAAAAGGAGAGAAACGCAAAACCCAAGGTCAAGCCCTTGCTCTGTGTTCCTACAACTCCTTTGTTGCCCTCTGGGGCTGAAGTCAGCCATGCTGTCCCTGGGCCTGTGCACTCCTCCAGCATCTCTGCATTTTGTCTGAGTCTCCATTCAAACACGTCCTCCGGGACACCGTGCCTGGAGGCGGTGGCCGTGCAGGGGAGCAGCAGGTTTCTCCCCAGAGAGCGTCTGACAGGATCGTCAGGGGAAATCATGCTCCCAGGGATGTCTCACATCTGCCAAGCCCCCAGGAGAGAGGGGCCCAGGCCAGTAAGGAGTATGGAGGGAGGAGAGCGAGCTCTGCAGTCCAAGCCCATAGAGCCAGTGGTGCCGGGGAGCCCCGCTTTGTTCTGAAGTTAGAGCAGCTGCCTTCTGTTTTTTCCACAGGCCAAGGTGCTATCAGAGCTACTTTCTGCTGCTTTTGTAAACAAAGGAGCAACAGCAGGGCCTGAAGCTGCCCCTCCTCTGGTCCACCTGTGTCCTGGAGAATGCACCAAGCACTTCCCAACTGTCAAACCTGGCAACAACCCCGTGAGGGTGTATGCTTATTCTCAGCTACGGCCATTTTGCAGATGGAAAAACTGAGATGGGTGGTTTGCCCAGGCTCATGCCATTTAGTAAGTGGCTCCTGGAGGTATGTTTCCAACTCCCACATGCAGCTTCAGGGCTCAGCTCCTGCCTCACCCCAAATTTCCCTGGAAATATGGGTGACAGGATACCAAGTTGTGGAGTCCCTACCCAGGATTCAAAGCAATGGTCCTTTGGAGCTGAGCTGCTTGTCAGAGCACCTGGCCTCCATGTCCCTCTCCCTGACCAGGTGACATGCTGTCTGCCCAGCTGAAGCCACACTGGGATTCAGTGTCGGAGGTTCCAGAGGTCACAAGAGTACCTAGATACAGCACCGGGTCCCCTGCGGACGCCTTCCCCCTCTCTGTGGTCGTTCAGGCCCTCTGCACCTCCTCTAGCCCTGTCACACCCAGGTCCCTTCTCTCTCTGGAGCAGGTGGCAGCACCTGCTCCCCTCAGGCTCTGCGCTCTGAGTTTCTGCTGTATATCAAAGCTGCTCCAGGCCCTGGGACGCCTATCCTGCTGAGAATCTCCTCCGTACGAGATGCACAGGTACAATGGTTAATGAGAGCTGGCGGAGGAAGCTCGTCAGTCTTCAGATCTGAATGAGTGGCTATTTAACTTCATGCTGATTCATTTTCGGCAAATGCCAAAATGCTGATGGCATTTTCTAGAACAGGAAAGAAAGAAAGAGAAAGAAAGAAAGAAAGAAAGAAAGAAAGAAAGAAAGAAAGAAAGAAAGAAAGAAAGAAAGAAAGAAAGAAAGAAAGAAACTGAACAAGGGGCCAGGGACCTAGCTCAGTGGAATAAGCACAAGGTTCTGAGTTTGATCGCTGGTACCACCAAAAAACAAAACAAAACAAAATCTGAAAGAGAAAAGATAAAGGTAAAAAACAAAATAAGGTAGCTTTATACTGAGACAAATATGTTCCTGTTTATTTGTTCCTGGAACTTGAGTCTAGGAATTCAGCTCTTACTGTGGGCCAGAGCCCATTTCTCCGCTTCCAGTGGCCAAGGCTATGAAGCCTCTTCCACCGCCCAGGCCCTGGGCCTAGAAGAGCCACATCAGAGGCAGATGCGCAGCATCTCAGCTCTCGCAGCTCCTGCTGCGCTGCGACCCAGGAGCCAGAGAGCCCCAGCAGCCCTTTGTCCCTCGCTGCCCAATGTGCATTCTCCAGCGGGCACAGCAGGCGACCCTGCAGCAGGACTCACTGGCCGGGATTACAGGCCTGCCTGCCCCAGCAGATGGTAGTGCTTAGAGCTCCGCGGCACCGGCTGCTTTGAACATCTTGAAAAGATTTCTTTAGAAGTTAAACTTGGCCTGGGAGTGACAATATGGTTCAGTCTATGGCTTTGAAAAGGCCTCAGGGTGGAGTGAGGGGGGCATCCACCCCACCCCCACCCAGCCCTGCTCTCGCGGAGCCCTGCTCCTGTGTCTCAGAGCTGCAGTGGCTGCTAAATTCTGGCCCCATTGTCTGGGCGTCACACTTGCTTCTGGGCCTGTGAGGCCAGGAGGGCACGCTAGCTGCGCTGGGATCCCACGAGGGCATGCTCGACGCCATGGGCTCACAGGACTCGCTCATCCGCAGGATAAGCGCAAGCAGAG
Source organism: Myocastor coypus (assembly GCA_004027025.1). Lineage (NCBI taxonomy): Eukaryota > Metazoa > Chordata > Mammalia > Rodentia > Myocastoridae > Myocastor > Myocastor coypus. The sequence goes on from PVJA010007021.1 coordinate 42,774, forward strand.
CCTGTCTGCTGCCCGCGGGTGTTTTTGCTCCTGCCTCTGCTTCAGTGCAGGGGTGGGGGTGGGACTGCTGCGCATCAGGCAGGGGCTTGCGTCCCACACCCTTTGGCATCAGCCGAGACCAATTGACAGCTTCCTGAGCCCTGGAGTGCATAGCTAATTGCCCTGGAATAATTCCCTCCAAGTCTCCATCCCTGGCTTGTCCTGTTTAACGAATCCTTTGAGGGACAAAGGGTTTGATCATTGCTGGGCTCAGATAATATCTCCCCTCCCTACTTCACCATTTCCCTGCCTTCAGCTTGCCCACTCTAAGCCTCCACGATGACGACGACAGTAAAGACCCAGCCTGCTACACAGAGCCACCCCCCCCCCCCATGGTCCCTGGAGTGACAGGGCTTTTAAATGGCCAGGAAAGAAAGGTGAGAGCTGGACTCCAGAGCCAGGCTGGCCGCTGCCCTCGCAGGAACCTCGGCGGCCAGAAGCAGGCTCCATTGCCCATTCATGAGATGTCAGGTGGCCTGCAGATGGGAGCACGGTATTATTGATTTTTACTAGCCAGCTAAAACTGAAAGGAAAAAGCCCTTCTTAAAAGCTCCTGGTGAAGCTTTGTTTCCTAAATGATGATTCCAGGGCTCTGAGTTTGTCGAAGACAAATTTAAAATATTGGGGTGGTTGGAGATATAACAAAAGTGAGATCTTTTTACAGCCATTAACTTCAGAAGGGAACAGAGATCTGCTCTGGGTTTGGGGTTGAGAGGGGGAAGGGAGAGAGCCTGGAGAGAAGCAAAGGGAAGGGAGGAAGCCAGAGAGTAAACCAGCCGCTTTGCTCCCACAGCAGCCTCTTTGAAATTGGACAGAGATATGAAGAAATGCAATGAGTTCTCAGCCTGCAAAGACCCCCTCCTTGCCCTGACCTGGGAAATGGGGAGTTTGCAGCCAGTGGGCAAGCTCTCAGGAGGAAGCTGGTGAGCACAGAGGCCCCAGCTGCCCTTCTAAAAGGTGGCGGTGCACCTTTTAGAGCTTTCAGGGATGGCAAACAGCCGTCGGCAGCACGCATGCCGTAGGTTCACCACGACTGCTAAGCCCAGGACCGACGCGGGTGCTGTTTTCCTGTTGTCCGTCTGGGAGTTCTTATCTGCCCCACGGGGACTCACACTGCCTGTCACACCAAGGACCCAGCCATGTCTGTGGCAGCATCTGTCTGTGCATTCCATTGGCCTGTCTTGCAGACTACGTGCTTTGGTTAGGTCAATTTATATTTGACCTTCAACAAAGCCACTCAGAAAATTCTCCAATGAGTCCAGGAAAGGGCATGTTCCATGAGATAGGCTCCTAGGAATGCCGGTCCTGCTTTGTGATCAAACCACTAGATCCTTTTCAGTGCATGCAAGCGTGTGTGTGTGTGTGTGTGTGTGTGTGTGTGTGTGTGTGCGCATGCACATGTACAAGCATGTGCCTGTGTGTGTATGTGCATGTGCTCAGCATGCACATATATGTCCATATGCCTGTGGAATAGAAGTAAGAATGCTCCTTGGCTGATTTTCTAAACTGCACAAGGGCTCTGTGGCCTTGTAAAAAATATATCGATCAATTGATTGACCTTTTTGAAATTAAAAGAGCAAGGAGCTAGGAGTCATGAGACCTGCAATCCGACCAATAGATTGATCAGCAAATATCTATCGAGCATTGGAAAGCATTAGACAGACTGGCACCACAAAGAATTCATAGAAACAAATAAGATACTCCCTTCTCCTGGGGTGACAAAAATGTGTGTGGGGTGGGGGGACAGGCAGCAATTTCAATTCAATCCTTGGGTTATGCATTCCGAAATAATAGAACTTAGGAGTTGGACAGGAACTTGCGGGTCCCCTTACTTCACCCTCTTACCTTATGAATGAGGAAGCTGCAGTTCAGGGAGTTGGGCTGGCCCTGTTCAGCCTCTCCGAAGTGTCCTGAATCCTAGCATGTGATTCCTGACCAGCTGGACAGCGCTGCCTTTCCTAATACATAACAAACTCAGGCTTGAAGCTCAAGCTGCTGGTACCTACCTTCTTCGGACTTTGTCTTTTGAAGATGCTCAGGGCAATTGGTCAGAAACAAAAATGACCTTTTAAACTCCTTTTCTTCTTGGAATTCACACACAGCAGGGCTGGGAGAGCCTGGAGGGGAGGGGAGCTCAGCTATGTACAATGCTTATGTAACAACCATCACTACCCAGGAGAAGCTAGATTCCAGGGGATGTGTGGAGGGCTCTATGCTTATCATTTACTTTATGTCTCACATTGTTTTAATGGCAGCAAGTACTGTCATAACCCATGGCTGCCTGTGAGGACACCAAGGCTCAGAGAGATGTTGCGATTTGCCTGGGCACACAACAATGATTATGGATACCAGCTCCAGTCATCAAAATGTAAAAATCCCAGCAGCCTAAGTGGTATTTGTTTCTGAGTTTATAAGACTGTCTAGAATTTATTTGGTGCTACAAGCACTAGCTAGGTAGGTGTTAGTGTAGATAAAATATCTCCTAGCACCCTTTTATTAAGCTAAGGTCAGGTAACTAGGTTGATGCAGTAGTGGGGAATAACTATTTCATTCAGGGCTGGCAGCATCTTGCTAAATGTCATTGACAGATGGGAAAATGGGTTGCATTTAAGCCTGCAACATAGCCAATTAACATAAAATGCTAATTGATTAAAGTCTGGTGATTTGGAGAAATTCTCCTTCCCATCTCTCAAAAAGGGAGATTATTTTCAAAATAATTACTTTCTCTGCAGTTTAGAGATTAAAAACTGAATTAAGATTCTAATTGCCTGTCATACACTTTGCACACAATTGCAAGAAGACCAAATCTCTTCTCCTGCAGTGAAATCTGCATGCCGTCAGAAGTGGCCAACTTTTAGATATGACAGTAATCAATCTGCCAAGAGTACCACACAGCACAGCACACTGTATCCCCATATATTCAGCATTTTCCTCCAACTATAACAGAGGAAGAAGCCTAACATCAGGGTTTGGGGTGATGTTGGGCATGCTTTTTGTGTCAGTATCCTTAGGAATAATGTGACATTTGACTGTAGACCCAGAGTACCCAGGGAAAGAGCACAAAGGAGGTTAGCTAGCCCTCTAAGCAAGCTGGCTTCATTCAGTCTCTATTTTCAGGAAAGAATTATAGAGGTGCTAGAAATTTCAAGGGCAACCTCTCACCCACCCATCTCTTCTCTCCTGCTGCCCCTGACCCCTTTAATGAGGTTATTTGCTTAGTCTCTGACTGTAACCAAGGAAACCAGGGCCCACGCAGAAAGGACATTTCTTGGTTCCTGTAACCAGAGAAAGGAGAGATGGCCAGGAAGGGTTAACCCCAGACGGGACCCTGATAGCCAGTGGTGCACACACTCTCTCCTCAGAGCTACTGGGACTGAGTGACAGCTGAAAGACTGGACATGTCACCAGGAGATGGAGGAGGACCCAGCACTCTGGATAGATTTTTATCACTTTTGTGAGCACTTCAAATTACAGGCATTAGTTCCAAGGCTTTGTTTAGCAATTGATGCCACAGCAATTGGTTTTTGTTCATTGATTTACATGAATGCATATTGTAGCTCTCTTCTTAGGATGCATAATTTGTGTCTAGGCATTGCTTTTGTTCCTGGGAATTCTTAAGGGAATGTGGTAGAATGAAAATATTCTATATCTCATGAGTCTCCACAGGTGGGATGGGGCAGCATCTGTGTTCTCACAGGCCAGGGGCCAGTGGGAGGCAGGCAAGCTGGCCCATGTCCAGGCAGACCTCTCAGGCTTTGCATTGGGGCCGATGTGCCTTTGTCTTGAGGGTGGTCCAGCCCTGTGCTGAGTCCTGGCCTTGCCAGAACCCAAAACCCTGGCCTATACCTACCAGGTATTATTAGCAGCCCTTCCCTCAGTTTCAATGAACAAAAGCATCCCCAGATATTACCACCCTCCCCCTGTGGGCAAAATCACCCTGGTTGAAAGCGGCTAGCTCAAGGTGGCCAGAGAAAGGCACACCTATCCCTGCTGTACTCCCTGGGTGTTACCTGGAGTTTAGGGGTCCTGGGTTGCAAAGGCATTCGGGATTATTAAGTAGTGTGAAGATGGAGCAAGCAAACCTCTCACCAGAAATATCAATTGAAAACCTACCAGCTCCTGTACGGGTCTTCTAGTGACCCAACACTTCACTTTTATGATCTTGTGTGCTTTTAGCAACAGCCCCACAAGAGAGGTACTTTCATTTTTCTCTTATGCAGATGAGGAAACTGAGGCAAGGAGAATTTCACGACTTCTCTGAGGACAAAGGCCAATTAGGAGCAAAACAGAAATCTGGAGCCAGAGCTCCTTGGAACCTTTCCCTCACTGGACACTAGTTAGGAACTCAGGGGAGTCAGTGGGCGGAGGAACCTTGTTACCATGCGCGACCCCTGCTTGCTCTCTGGGGACACTCCTCCATTGCATCTGCCACAGCTGTGCCCACTGCCAGGGATGCATCTGGCCAGCTGTCTGCATAACAACGAGCAGCTGAGAAGGAGAGATGACCCAGACCCAGCCTAGGGACTCAGGCAGCGCTCAGTCTCTCTCTGAGGAACAATGACAACTTTCTTTGTGGACACAGTGCAGAATCCAATGAGCCCCAAGTGGCACTGACCCTTCTAGGCCCGTTCCCCTCCTAGCCCACCATGTAGCCCTGGGAGAGCGCGGCTTTGTGCAAAGGCGCCTCTCCAGCAAGTGCATCCTGCATTTGACCTCCCCCACTCGAGCTGTGTTTACCAAACAAAGCTACTGTGCAGCATTGCAGAATGGGGGCCTCCAGGGATGAGGCAAGGTGAAAGGGCAGAGGTCAAGAAGCAGGGTCAAAGGGCTGAGACCCTGGGGAAAACGGGAGATTAAACATCCTCCTTTTCAAATCGGGAGGTTTGGATAATTAATTGGTCTCCAAACATAAAAGCTTTCCCTGATTGTTCCAGGAGTGCGCTCCTGCCGGATTCCTTTCTGCCACACCCAGGCACAGCAGGGAGGGAGACCTTTGCTGGTGACTGTGTGGCTGCCCCCACGCCCCGCCAACACATACACAGAAGGGAGAGCTCTGGAGGAACACAGAGAGCCAGGCTGGCGCTACCTCAGCCTGTGCCTGGGAGTAGGAGAGGAGCAGCAGTGTGGTTTCTCCTCCACAGGCTGCTTGGGCTGTCCTGGGTGGACATTTTCCTGCTTTAGCACTACAAGTATCTGGGGTGACCATGAGTATAGGGTGACAAGTTCTCCTGCCAAATGCCTGTGGGACGGTGGGAGATTGTCCCTCGAAGTCTTTTACAATTCCTCCTCTTCCCTGCACTCCATCCCCCTAAGAATGATAATCAGGGACCTAAACCAGCCCATGCACAAGATTGTCTGTTGGCTTCTCACAGAAGTCCTGCTGATTGGCAGGATCCCATTTTACAGATGAGAAGACGGAGGCTTCTCAGGAGCATGCTGATGGAGCTGGATTTCCACCCAGGGCTCCTGTCTATGGAACTGTCCTCCGCCACCACTAGGGGAAAGGAGAGGGACCCAGAGCTGGCAATATCTCCCTGAAGAAAAGCCATTCTGGACAGAGCTCTCTGACAGTGCTAGGGCGGAGACCACCTCTGGCCCCCACCAGTCACTTCTTGGTCACAGGCACAGCAGAGGTGGGAGGACCTGCGTTGATGGGGGAGGCTCCCGAAGGGCTGCTAAGTGCCCTAGAATGCAGTTGAAAGGGCTCTTAGCCTCCCTTTCTTCTCTCCTGAAAGAATCAATCCTGGAGCTCTGCCTTTGTGTGTGCAAGGGCCCTGCTGTGAAGTACACTTAAGGAATCAAGTTTTCTAAAATTCTATAAATCATTATTTCACCCTTTTCTCCTTCCCCCTCTGAAATCATTCTCCTGCTGCAGTATTCAGTGACGGGCATGCCTGTGAGCACAGCAAGTGTCAGAGGGGGCGGCAGGTAGGGCCAGCGTTCAGGTTGTCCTCACCACCAGCCTCTGATGTCTCCTTGTACATGAGACCCCTCCTCTCTGGACTGCGGGTCTTAGTGTTCCCTGATCCCTGTGCACAGGTGACAGAAGCCAAGCCTGGTGGCAGAGTTGTCTCAGCCTCCATGGTTATGAGGGGACATGCCAGCTACTGTCTCTGGGCTGAATGAGGCCAGTGTGAGGGTGGGATGAGAAGAGGACAGGGAGGCCAGCCTGCAGGAAGATCAGCTAGTGACAAAGGACAGATGAAGCTCCAGAGTTCCTGAGCCCAGTGTCCATGCTGTTGGCATTCTCGTCAAAGGCCTGGGGATAGCAGTGGCCTGCCAGAGGCATGAACGTGCCCGAAGTCATGAGCTGGCAAGGGAGATTGGGAGTTGCGAACTTTCCATGGCTTTGGGAGTGTGGTTTTGGGGCTGGTTGCTCTGCCCCATGTGGTGTTGGAAGCTCACATGTTTTCTTAGAATTTTCCAGGCTTTGTCCTGCTGTGGACACACTCCCTATCTCTGGTTGGGGCCAGCCAGGCAGCCACAGCTGGTGTCCCTGAAAGGCCAGACAAAGCCTGATTGATTTGCAGTGGTTGACCTGTTGAACGTCTCTTGTCCCCAAGCACCCATCTCACCCACGGAGGCGCTGCATTACCTCGCAGGCCAGGCTGCTGGCTGTTGACACCCAATGCCTGGAGCGTGCTTGGCAAGGTTATGGGAGCAACAAGCAAAGTGAAAATCCATAGTTTTTAAACCTTTATGAATTGAGAATGTATACCTGGAAAATGGATCTGGAGTTCCTAATGGACAATTGGTGGGCCCGGGCCATCCATCCTCCCAGCTCCTGGCAGAAGCCATTCACATAGCGGCTGCTCCTGAGTGTGGAGGTCACCCTCACACCCCATCTGCAGTCAGGAAGCCAGACGCAGGCCTGGGAGATGGGCCTGCAGGAGGCTGCAGGCGCCTGCCCTGTGAGGTCCTGGAGGAAAGGACTCAGGCCTCCCCACCTGGCCAGGGCTCCACTCAGCTGGCTGTTAACTGGAACAGACTTGGTCCCACTTACAGACACAAGCATGGACATAGATCCAGCGTCAAAGAAACCCGAGCAAACCAGCACCCTACTACAAAGAAGCTTACCTCCCAGCCATGCCTGCCAGCTTGGTTCAACAATTACGCTCTATGGGAGGGACACTGGGGCTGGCACTATCTCTGATGCCACTCACCAGTGTCTGAAAATACACTGTGCCTTCTTCTGTGCCTGAGTCATGCACCCCAGAGCCTTCCCTGGCAACTCTATTGAACGTTACCCCAGCCCTGCCGTCCTCATTCCCTGCCTGCTTCATTTGCTCCACAACAGTGGTCGTGATAAAATATCATCATGTTTCCTTACTGTTTAGTTTAATACCCATCATTCCCCAATCCAGTGCAACAGGGAGAAGTCTAGTGCCTTCTTATTCCCTCCCCACAAGCATCTAGAAAAGTACCCAGCATAGAATAGTTTAAAAAATTAATAGTGTGTTGAGTGAATAAATGAGCCAATGGACCTCCTGGTGAGAGGATGTGTTCTCTGTCCCCACCCTCCAGAGGGCCTAGGTTCTTTCTGTTGCTCCTCTGTAGCTGACCTGAGTGGGCCAGGTGGATGCCTTCTAGCTCTTGTGGCCCCTGCCTGGGCCAGCCTCATTCATGTGCTCTGGGTGCACAATAATTCACTGCTGTGCTCACATCTTTGTCTTCCATACTGAGGGCACTAATGAAGTGGTGAGATTCGGCGCCCTGCTCCCTGTGATCCCCATCCTGCAGCAGCCCCCCACCCCGGCCCCACCCAGAACACTTGCATGCTGGTGATGCCAGTGTGGATGTTCCACGTGACCCAGCTGTGGGCATTTCCTGCAGACCACAGCAGGAGCTACCCCTCACCCCCACAACACAGGCACAAGAAGTCAAGACTGGCTTGTGGCAGACTGCACTGAAATCAGCCTATGATTGATGAGGGCAAGGATAGAGACGCAGAAAGAACACAAAAGAAGTGATCGATAAATGGCTGTTTCCTTCTGCTTCAGTCTAAATATTCGTGCCTCTACCCTCACTTCAAAATTCATAGTTTGAATCCTAATCTCCAGTGAAATGGCATTAAAAGGCAACACCTTTGGGGAGATGATTAAGAGCGTGAGAGCCCGGATAAGCTAGACCTGGGAAGGTGAGTTTGTCCCTTCCTCCACATGGGGAGGCAGCTAGAAGACATTATGTATTTGGAAGAGGATCCCAAATCCTGATCTGCTAGCCTTGATCTTTAATTCCCAGCTTTTGGCACTGTGGATAGTCAGTTTAGGTTGTTTATAAATTTCTTGGTGGAGTGTGTTGTACTCTGCCATCTTGGTTGGACTAAGATATCTTTCCTCTTCATCTTTTCACCATGCAAATCTAGGGTGTTGTTAATCAGATCAGAAATCAGTCAGGCTGAGCTAGGTCATGTTGCAGTAACAAATAAAAGCTTATTCCTAGGTTATGTTACCAGAGTGAAGACTTACTTCTCCTTCTTGGTACAGCGGCCTATCTCTGAGGAGTGTTGTTCTTCTATCTCCTCTGTGACTCTGGCTGATAGAAGAGTGACCATCTTTAACCGCCTCTATTGTGGAAAAAAAGAAAATGCATTATAGCTTAGCACCCTTTTAAACTCCTCCCTGGAAGTGACTGATCTATCTTCCACTTACTTTAAGTAAGTTATAGTGCCCTGGTTACTTTCAAAGAGCAAAATCTCAATCTGGCCCCAGGCCTGGAGGCCAGCCCATCCAGAAAGGTGTGCTGGGTGGCACCAACTCTTTCAAGGTCCCCTAAAGGGGATTGGACTAGCACTACACCTGCCTGAGGACCTTGGGAGTCTGTTTCTGTTTCTAGGCCATGCCTGCTGGAGACACTTAGGAGTCCTCTTAGATTCTGAGTCCCAGTGTCCCTGGAGGTCAGCCACCCTGTGATAGCTGTGTCAGGATTGCCTCACTGGATGGAGCCTAATCAGCTGGCCAGCTCTTACCTCCTATAGCTCACCTTTGGCTCAAGCCCAGCTGCAGGATTCCAGCACCTGCAGAATAAAGGGGAGAGCAGGCAGCCGGGGCTACAGCCCTTGCACCTCCTTCCCTCAGTGCTGGAATAAAGAACCGAGTCTGGCACATTGTCACAGAGCTGACTTCAGAGGCTCTGGGCTCAGGGAAGGTGACGAACACCTTCTAAGTGTGAGACTTGGCTTTTGGGCTTTGCCTCTTTTCCCCTTTGTTAAAGAAGAAAAGGCTGACATGGTATGTCATTTCACTAGCATCCTTTCAATACATCAAACTCTCTGGTTCTTCCATCTTTTCAGGGCATGCCAACCTGGGAGAAATCCAAGTCTCTGCTGGCATTGAAGCAGCAGAGAACTGCTGCAGGAAGTCTCTCAACGGGGCACGTTGATGCCACTATAATTTATAACTTCCAATCTCAAAAGAGCCATTCAAAGCACCCAGCAGCACTTTCTCAGCCATAGTGCGCCCCCTCACTCTCCAAGGCTACTGGGTCAGAACTTTGTTCTCCCCTACACACTTCCTACCTCTTCTGTCTTTGCCTCTCCTCACATTTTGGCAGTATTTCTTTTGTTCTTTTTTTTTTTTTTCTTTCTTTCTTTTCTTTTTAATTTTCTTTTCTTTTCTTTCTTTCTTTTTTTTTTTGTCTTTTTGAGACAGGGTCTCACTATGCAGTTCAGGCTGGCCTTGAGCTCGCTTTTGTAGCCCAGGCTGGTCTCAAACTCACATTGATCCTCCTGCCTCAGCCTCCCAAGTGCTGGAATTACAGATGGGCACCAATTGGCAGTATTGCTTAAAGGTTTTATTCTAGAGGAATCTCTGAAATGATTTTCAGGTTCTAAGTAACACCTGGATATAAATTTACTTAATCTATAGCTTGTGGTACATTAGCATGATCAGAAAATCGCGGTTGTTATAGCCCAAGGACATTGCCCATGCTCTTTTGAATAGGGAAAAAGGAAACGGCTGAGAGCCACAGCATGTTTTAGGGGCATCAAGTGTCTTTTGTGCTGACCTTCTAATTACTCTGAAGACAGAGCAGATGAATAAAGATGCATGTGCAGTGTAACCAAGACAAACATGAGCCTTGGGAAGTATATTTTTTCTAAAAATTGTTTGTGAGACAAAAATCTGACAAGATTTCTGGTGGCTTTAAGTGCTATAACATTCAAAATGTGGCTGGAAGAAAGTACCACAGGTGTGTTAAACTTCAGGGCATTTCTATAGGAGTAACTATGTGGACATCCTATAATAGTTTGAAAATTAAAAGTGGTGGGGGCCGGGGAGATAGCTCAGCAGTGCAGTGCCTGCCTAGCAAGAGTGAAGTCTTGAGTTTGATTCCCAGTACGAGAAAAAAACCACCCCTCTCCCTGATGACATAAAGACTATTCATGGGAGGTCTTCTTATTACATAGATATTCTATGTCTTTCTTCCCACTTTTCTTCAGCTATATTGCAGAATAGTTATTGAGAGGGTCGCAGAAGAGGCATAGATTCCTTCGTTGATCTGGAATTAGTAATGTTAAGAGCTTCAGTGAGATACAATTCACACACTGCAACTCACCAATTTAAAGTATAGGATTTAATTGATTTCAGCATATTCATAAAGTTGTACTTCATAATCTTCATTAGTTTAAGAACATTTTCATTACTCAAAAAGCCTCATACCTTTAAGATACCACTTTCTAATTTTTCTGTCACCCCTATTTTACAGAAAGGAGAAATCAAGTTTCATCTGTATAGATTTGTCTATTCTGGCTACTTTATATAGGTAGAATATATCTTATCTGATCCTTTATAAATAGTTTCTCTTTGGAGTACGAAGTTTTCAAAACTCATCTGTGTATCATTACTACATTTCTTCTTGTGAATGAATAATATTCTGTCATATGGATACAGGGTACTTTTATATCATTTTTAAAAATCTGAGAATGAGAAGGAAAAGGATGGCAAAAATAAAGAAAGTAAACCTACAGGCATTTTAATGCTTGCCTGAAGTCGTCCAGTGATAGGCTGGCCTGAAAAGATTGAATCTTGGGGAAAGGATTGATAGTCAAAAAGAAGCATTCATATTATCTTATTAATAAGAGGGGAACTAAGATCTTGCAAGACAGGAACTACCAAGATACCTTAAGTACCATATTTTATAAATATGCTTAACATTGTTGATTTATTTAGAGAAGAAAATAGAAAGATATGTTTGTTTCAATATTTATCATTAGTTTTCTTAGATAATGCTTGATTATAGGACCAGCTGGCTGCTTACAATATGACTCTATCTCCACATAGAAGAGAAGAGTTTTGGAGCATCGAGACACAAACAGGAATCAAAAAATAGAGTAAGTGTACAATAGTATGCTTTGACTGTGTCCACAGAGTTCATGTTCTGGCAATTTAATCCTTAATGAAACAATGCTGAGAGCTGAGACCTTCTAAGATTGTTAGAGAAAGCCTCTGCCCTCATAAATGAGTGTCATGAGTTGCAGGTCTGGCAAGGGAACAATACAACACAGGACACATGTTATAAGATAATTTTATAATCACCCAAAGAATCACATACAAAGAGTGCAGGAAATCTATCCACACACTAAAGAACAAAGAATCCAGTTGAGGGCCTGGATCCTAACATCCTGCATGAATCCAGCTAAAGACCAAGAGTCCATAACAATGCTCCCCACTAGTCCAGTTGGAGACCTAGAGCCCATGACAATGTCTCATGTAGGCCTGCTTCACGAATCTGCACTGGGAAGGCCCAAATGTCAGTGGTGAACACTAGAAAGTCTGTTCCAGCAAGATGAGGGGTCTGAGCTGGAGCTCGGAAGCAATGCCTGAGGTGAGCACCAGAGCTCTCTCAAAGTGAGCCATTGCTGTCCTCAGCACCGGCAAGGTCCTGAGCTCCTGCTCTGATGAGAACAGTCAAGTTCATCAGAGAAGCCAGCATAAGAAGGCCAATAACTAGCAATCTGCTACAGTGAGTTACAGCGATATTACAGGAATGAGTTTGTTGTTTCAAGGCAGGTTTGTTATAAAAGGGAGCTTGCTCTATAAAGCTCCCTTACCCCCTCACATTCCACTATGGGATAACACGGGCAGAAGGACCTCACTAGGTGTCAGCACCTTCACATTGGGCTTCCCAGCTCCCAAAGTGTGAGGAAGCACATTTCTGTTCTTTGTAAATCACCTAGCATTTGATATTCTGTTATAGCAGCGCAGATGAGACAAAGACACACAATCATAATACTGAAATCACTACTTTTGCCATGTATACACTGCTGGCATATTTCCTACTGAGGTCCAGTCTCCTCAGCACACAGCATGCCTACACCCACCGGGGCTATCAGTAATGATCATGTTCTGAGGCTTAGAGTGAAGGGATTAGAGGCTTATAGCAGAAGTAACTGTCGGGGAGGAAGTGGCTCTCAAAGTATTGTGCACGCTTTATTGCAAGAGTGGCCCCAGTTCTTCCACTTTCCCTGTCACCATACCTTTTGCCAGTGGAATTTGAGCTATCTGCCCCAGCACTGCAGCAGCGTGACCTGCCCAGCCCTTAACACTGGACTCAGCCAGGGGGTGTCAGCAGACACATGAGTAGGCGTGCTGAGCTACAGCACCCAGCAAGCCCAGCTACGCTTGACCAACAACCAGCTGCTGCTGACCATGAGCTGCTGGCCCATCTACAGGCTGCAGAGCCACATAGTTGGTGCTTTGTTGGCCCTAGGCAACGTGGGCAGATGGTCGTTGTTGAATGTCACTGAGGCTGTGTGACTGTCTATTAGCAGCATACGATGACGATGATCATCATCACAGGCCATCACAAAACAATTCAAAATTCACTGAGTAACTCATTTTTTATACTAGATGTAACATCCACATTCCCCCTGCTTCATGTAACGTGTTCCTCGGTTTATGATTTCCTCACATTTTACCTCACGTCCCTGTTTCTCACGTGTTCCGTCCACCTGCTCTTCTCCCAAGTTTAATACATCAGTGGTTCATTATACTAATTTTCTCTCCCAAGCTCTCATTCTTTCATTATACAGTAAGAATAAGAGAGCAAGAAAATGAAAAAATCAGAACTTCAGTGAATTGACTGTTCAACTGGAAGATTGAGATATGGGATGAATGAATGAACTAGAAAATGAAAAACATTGATTGCTTTACATTTTCATCTGCTCCACGTTCATCACAGAGAGCCCTCACATTGTGGCAGGACAATCATCAGCCTGCCCTAACTACAGCAGAAGAACTCTCAGTAATTGCTTTTATTACAGAATATTAATACAAGTGGCCCAGGCAAGTATGAGTATTCTGGAACAAAGAGATGGTGGAAGGCAGAGAATGTGGCTTCCGGCCACAGTGGGGTAGGTCCTACCCGCATTTTTACAACTGTGAATTCTGAAGATCTGTGCTCAAGCACTGAATTTCACCTATTCTTAAACAGACGTCTGCCCTGTATTCTGGGGAGAGCAGAACAAAGACACAAAACACCATGAAGAGAAAAGGAAAGCAGGGGAGGAAGATGCAAGGAAAGAGGCAAGTAAAGAAAATGCTTCTCTGAACTTTTGATTTGAAAAGAGGTGCATCGGGATGTTTGTGATCACTCAGCCTCCCTCTCTTTGCTTGAGATTTAGCTGAACATGGCTAGGGAAAGCCAGGAGAGTAGAGTTCTTTTCCCCCAGATCTTTCAGATCAAGGATCAGATGTCTCTGCCAGCCTCTGCAAGAAACACAAGATGGTAAGAGCTGTGGAGCTGACTGTCTTCCAGATCCATAGAAGAAAGCAGGAAAAAAAAAAAAAAATGAGGAGAAGGCAAAGAACACTGGAGGCACAGAGAGAGGGCGCATGCTGGGTGATTTTGGCCTCCGTTTCTGCATCAGATTCTAGCCCCATAGCAAAGGGAGCTGGGGTCTGGTGCATCGCTGCCTGGATTTCAAGAAACACCCTGTATCGTTTCAGTTGTTTTTTGTCCCCATCAAAGGGAACATGGAAACAATCCATAGTCTAGTTATCTATTTTATTCTCCTCCTAGGTACTTTTCCATCTGTCTGTAACTCCAGAATCCTACCCGGTTGAGTGGGTAGTATTATGCAGAAGTGGAATCTGTTCACTTTGGAGGAAGGAAACTATCATGGTGAATTAGTAAAAATAAAAAGAATCTAGGAGGTGCATTGAGGAAGGCCTCTGCCAATGGATGCATGCTGACACAGGCACAGATGGGAGCTGTGGAATGATTTGCATTTTTCCAACTGGAGAGCGAAGGGGTAGCTAAGGACATCATTCCCATTTGACCAAGTAAAGTTAAGATTTGATCAAAGGGAGCAATGCCCATATACCACCCCAGATTGCCCAGGAAATAACCATGGTAATGATTGTAGGAAGAAATTCACATGCAAATGAGATGAAGAATATGTAAACAAAGGCAAAGTAGTATGTGGTCCTATATGCTCTACCATTGGGGAAGAGTTAGAGAGGAGAGGGTAGGGTATGTGTCATAGAGAAATCGAAGGGAAGACTCAATGATATGTAAGAATGTTAGAACCTGTGTGCCCGTGAGACAAGCAGGAGGTGCCCAGGTACCAGTGCTGCTCCCCTGCCCTGCCTCCTGGCTGACACACTCTTTGCCACTGTTTGCTTCTGCCATGGTATTTCCACTTCGGTGCCAGATGACCATGGGCTGAACCTCCTCAAATCCAGTTGTGTGTTCTGTGGATGTTATTTCAGAATTGGGCTGTGCTACCATTCACCTAAAACAGAAGGAAATCCAAGTGTGGGTCTGAAATAAAAATCCTTTGTGGCTTTTTGGCAATCCCCCCCATGCTTTTTTTTTAAACCAAGACTCAAACTCTCAACCTCACACTTGCCAGGTAGGCACTGTGCCACTGAGCTATGTCTCTGGCTATTGTTTTCAATGGTAGGTGAGTTGCTAGTATCAATTTTTTTTTAAAAAAATCTGATTTATATGATATAAATGAACTGAACCATAGAAAAATGAAAAATCACTGTAACATAACTACCCAAAGCAATTCCATTAAAGCTTTGGACTATTTATTTCTGTTTTAAGTAGCTTTTTATATTTTTATCTTATTGAAAATCTGACTTCTTGTCCCATTTTTGTCTTTATGCTATTTTAGAAATCATTGAATACATTCAAATTAATATTTATGATTTGCAAAATTACACATAGTAATAAGACAGAGACATACACTTTACTGTGATGCAGTCATGAAGAAATAGAAAACCTGAACAGACCAATAGCAATGACATGATTGAATCCATAATTAAATCCTACCATCAAAGAAAAGCCCAGGACCAGGTGTTCACCACTGTATTCTAGCAGACCTTTAAAGAACTAATTCCAATTCTTCTGAAATTATTCCTAAAAATAGAAAAGCTAGCAAGCTGACCATGTGGGAAAAAGTGAACTTCTGGAGGGACTGTCCCTTAGTACAGGCATTGTGAACAATAGAATGGAAGCTCTTAAAAAATTAAAATTTGAGCCACCTTGCAATCCAGCAATCTCACAAGTGGGTGTGTATCCAAACGAAATGAAACAGTTCTGTCAACAGATGTCTGCACTCCTATGTTCAGTGCAATATTATTTACCATAGCCAAGAAACAAAGTGTCTATCAACTGATGAATACACAAGTAAGGGCTATGTAATGGAATACTATTGAGTCATAAGTAGGATGAAATTCTATCATTTGTGACAAAATGTGTGGACCTAGAGGTTATTTTAAGTGAAATAAGTCAGGCTCAGAAAGTCATGATCCCAGTTATAGGAGGAACCTGACAAAAATTAATCTCAAAGAAGTTGAGAGTAGAATGGAATTTACCAAAGACCAGGGAGTGGAAGGATTGGGGAGGATCAGGAAAATATTGATCAACAGACATTAAATTATGATTAAACCAAGGTAAAGAGTTCTGGTGTGCTTTTGCAAAATAGGATGACTAGAGATCATAGTAATCTACTCTGCATTTTTAAAGACTAGAAGAAAGTATTTCAAATGTTTTCATGACCAAGGATAAATGTTTGAGAAGGCTGTTACTTAAACCAGGTTTAAACATTACACCATGTACATGTAATGTACCAACATGGTACCCCAAATATGAGTACTACTTATGTATCAGTTGAAAAATTAAAACTGGAAATCAAAAAAATGAGATGAAGAACCTGTAGCACATGCTGACCAGAAACAGAGAACTGTAAACTCCTTCCTTTTCTGAATTGTGAGTTCACTAATTCCTTACTTGCATCATTTTTAAAATTTTGCCACACTTTTGTAATAATGAAAAAGTCTAAACACACAATGCTAGTTGTACACTTCATAAATTTTGTATGACTTATTAAACGATAGCAAATCTGCTTAACATTAACATTTAGTCTGTTTTCACTTTTTAAAATGAATAACAAATCTCTGCATTAAAAGAAAAAGAAGCGTTAATAAAACAACTCAGCTGCTCAGCGCCTGCCTGGCTACACTAAGGTCTTAAGTTTGATTCCCAGTGTAAAAAAAAGAAAAGAAAAGAAAGGTACAGATGCATAAATAAGAAAAGTCTCTACTACTTAAGTTTTATTTTTGGGGGGGATCAGAATGGGACAATACAATTACAACAGGCTTTCTATATGAGATTAAGTAGTTAGGATATTTGAATTTATTCCCAAATTATTATTATTATTATTATTATTATTATTATTATTATTATTATTTACAATTAATTTATAGCAGCACCAGGAACTCTGCCTCTTGATCATGTTTGAGAACCTCAGATACAAGGACCATAAACAAATGCAAGCCCAGCTCCATCCATCCGGGCACTGGCCTCTGCCAGGAGACAGGCACGCACGCAGCTTGCAGGAAGGGCTCACTGAAGGCAGAACGCAGCAAGGCTGATAGGATTTCGCTAAGGGGCCCTGCCCCACTACTTCTGTCAGGCCTCTGAGGCCCTCCCTCCTCCTTGAATCTGTATAATCTCATCCTTTAGAATTAGCCTTTGTACTGTGCAGGTGTAGTTGGGGAGCCCTGTCAGTAAGCCTGACAATCCAACCTCATTCTCCTGTAACCCCTTTTCCAGATGTGCCCTGCTGCATAGGGAGTAGCACAGAAATGAACTAAGGTGGCTCATGTTTGCTTAATGACTATTAACTCCAAACCTTGTAAGAAATGGAAAGTGACATCAATAATGAAGGGAAAACAAAGAAATTCAGTATCATTCTGGGGACGATTTGAATGCTTGTCCCCACTTGCCCTGCATTTCTTTCATATTTCTAGCATTTCCTTTACTTAGATTTTGGGGACCAAGGATGCTTTTTCTCTTAACTCCTTCCCCACTAAATATCTCCCTGGTGGCCTGACATGGTGGCACATGCCACTAACCATAGGAGGACTGCAGGTTCATTAAGTTTAAGCTTATTCTGGGAAATTCAGTGACCCTGTCTCAAAATATAAAAGGAGGTGGGAGGTGCTGGAAGTATAGCTCAGTGTGAAAGCCCTAGGCTAATACCACAGAGCAAAACCAAAAACTCCCTCCCATCCCATCCTTACTCCCTCTCCTGAATAAAGATTTCCTGATACAGGTAGAGGAATGATCTGCCAAGCAAAGATCTTCTCAGAAGACAACGACAGTTGTCCAGGGCCATTCATACTTCTGGCTGGAGGAGCCATGTTTTCCTTGAAAAACAGCCCAGGTGAAAGGGAACCTCCAGTGACAGCTGGGAGGGAAGTTTTAATGAGGCCCAAGGAAAGGCTGTGATTCATTGGGTCCAGAGACCTGCACACACACACACACACACACACACACACACACGCTACTCACAGTGGGGAATTGCAGCAACGGGATCCCCCAGGAGCTGGCATGCTGCGTAGAGTGCTGTCAGATCTGCCCGCAGAGGCAGAGCTGTGGCTCTGTGTCCCCAGATCTCAGGGGATCCACACATGTGCTGGGGTCAGAGAAGCGCTCCTGTGCACGGCCCTGGAAATAAGACTAAAGAAGCGCCACATATTTACTGGCCGTTTGTGCTGTCTCTGAGAGGTTCATTCATTTGAGTCACACATGTATTTATTTGATTGGGTCTTCACTTGGGAGAGCCTAAGTTTTTGGTTCTATTATAGCTGGCAACGGGTATTGCTCATTCCATAGCTGTCTCTCCACTCTGTTGTTTGTTTCTTTTGCTGTTGTTAAGGTTTGTGTATAGGTGTCCCCTCAATGCCTCCTGTAGTCATGGGGGCTGCTTCTGGAATTTGTAATTGATTATTGTGGAAATGGGTGCTGCTTCTCCTCCAGGGCAGGTGATTTGCATTTCAATGTAAAGGAACAGAAGTTAGCTGCTTGAGCTGCTGTTAGCTCTCCCTGTGCTCCTGCTCTTGGCCACCACTATGAAAGGTTGTTCTCTGCCATATGCCTCTCTGCCTTGGAGCCAGGCGAGTATGGAATGAAACCTCCAGTAACTGTGAGCTAAATAAACCTTTCCTTCCCTGTGAGGTATTTATTTGTCCCAGCAACGAGAGAAGAGTAACTAAAACAGCTTTTTAGTTCGACAGAATCTCGATTTTTTGATCCTTGGCATTATTCTTTGCCTATGCCTGGGTCTTTAAGAGTTTGCACTATTTTATCTTCCAGAGTAAATGTTTCTATTTTAACATTTGGATCTTTGATCTATTCTGATTTTAGTTTACTATGTGGTGAGAGTTATGGGCCTAGGCTTAGCCTTCTGCATGCGCTAGCCAGTTTCCCCAGCACTGTTCACTAAGGAGACCATAGCTCCTACACCATGTTTTGGGCCCCTTTGTTAAAAATCAGACAATTGAATATACCTGGGGTTATTTCAGCATCCTCTGCTCTGGCCACTGATTCACACATCTTTGTGTGTGTGTGTGTGTGTGTGTGCTAGAACCATGCAATTTTTATCATTGCAGCTTTGTAATAGAACTTGAAATCCTGGTTGGTGAAGCCTCTTGTTTTTCTCTTTTACCCCAGGGTTGCTTTTTCTATTCAGGGTATGGTCAAGTTCCATGTGAATCTTAGGGTTGTTTTCTTTAGTTCTGTGAGGAATGCTGTGAGTATTTTGATTGAGATTAGGTCTATATATGAAACCCCATTGGAATTTTATTTTACCATAGAAAGAGTGGCTATCATTAAGGAATCAATAATTACAAATGCTGGTGAGACTGTGGGGAAAAAGAAATCCTTCTACATTGTTGGTGGGCATGTAAACCAGCATAGCTATTAGAAGTCAGTATAGAGATTCTTCAAAAAACTAAAAATAGAAATTCCATTCTAACCTTCTGAGTATTTTATTGAAAATGTTAAAAGTATCACATTTCAGAGATACACAAATGCCAATATTTATAGCAAAACAATTCATAATAGCTACATCCTAGAAATGACCTGTACACCCAGCAACAGATGAATAAAGAAAATATGGTATTTATTAAGAATGGAGTACTACTTTCCCATAACAAAGGACAAACTTGTGTCAGTTGTAGGAAAATGAATGTCCCTTGTGATGATAGTGTTACGTGAAATATATCAGGCACAGAAACTTAAACATCACATGATGTCTCTTGTGCGAGAAACGTGAAGAAAAATTAAGGAGCAAAATAGAAGATAGGTGATAGGAAATAGAGTGATAGGTCTTTTGCAAAAGGAAAGGAGACTGAGAGGTAGAGATAGGGAAGTGCAAAGGGAGAGGAAGGGATTAAAGGAAGAGTTATGGTGCGTTCTGGGCCTGTACTGACTCCCCAGGGGAATGTAATCGCTATGCACGGACTCATGTACAAATAAAAACGTAAAGACTGAGAAAAGGATGGAGGGAATAAAAAAAGAAATGCATCAAAACCCCTCCCTCAGATTTTAATCATGGGGTGTCTATTGGTCTCAGGTGAAAGTGAGCGCTGTGTGTGAGTGTGTGTACAGAGCCAAAATGTTGCTCCATGTGGCTAGTGACTCAAGGATTAGGTGACCACCACAAAGAAAAAAAAAAAATTTTATGAAGAGTTTTCCCCTTGTCACAGCATGCAGGAGCAGGGCACCGATCGGTTAGGCACCCCGAGACCCAGAGTGTATCTCCTTGTGACCTCTTTGCTTGTATTCACCCTGTCACTGTAGTTCCCACAGCCCCCTGCCCAGCTGCCTTTACTGATCTTCTCTTTAGTCCTGCAATCAAGTTCATTATGTTTACCTTCTGAGAAATGTGGTTCCTTCTTAATTATACAGAATTGCCCAATGCAAGGAAGCAGGCAAAGGCAAAGGGCACTCCGGATCGATGACACCTTCACCACCACTGTACCAGAGTTTTAATCACTAGACCTTAGGTGAGGGTGGTGAGACCAGCTATAAAAATATAATCAAGAGAAAGGGAGAGAGAGAAAAAAGAGGGAGAGAAGGAGAGAGAGAGAGAAAAAAAAAATATATATATATATAGAGATTCTGTTACTCTCACTCCCTGAGAAGGACATGGTATACTACATGGGGCTACTTAAATGCAGCACCCATGGGTCACATCATGATGGCAGCCACAGTATAGTCATGGACAAGCTCTTTACTGTTATTTCCATGGGGAGAAAGGTGTGAGATGGGCTAAGAAAGGTGAGCACTGGTTAGTTGGAATCATTTCAGCAGACTGCAGGTATAGGGGTGATTAGGGAAAAACACTGTAGGGGCCCAAAAGAGCATTTTTAAAAATTTCAGCACACTCAGGTTCCAAATCAAGCGCATTCCTATGCTATATCTTGCAATCCGACAAATGTGAAAGGTCATTCCTCCACAGACCAGTGCTTCATTACTGAACCCACCACCACACTGACCTTGCTGGAGTGAAAAAATAGACGGCTAAGATGCTCACAGCCTCTGTGGAACAGGAGGCTGTGAGTACTTCTCTTCTTTGAAGCCAAAAATTTAGCTGGGTGGACTCAGGTGGCTGGAAGTGGCTCAAACAGCCAGGCTGGGGTAGGAGGATCTTCTTCCAAGAGAACCGAGCAGGCTCACTGTAAGTTGGGACAGACCGATCACCAGGGTACTGACAGGTGGCCTTCTAACACAGGGGTCTCAGCAAAGGCAGACTTCCTGAATGACGTTCAGGGTTCTAGGAACAAGCATCTCAGCCACCAGGGGGAGAGCTGTGTGGCCTTGTGATTGAGCTTCAGGAGTCAGGGTGCCACTTCCCTTCAGTCCCAGCCCTCCTCTCGCTGCAGAAGGTAAGGGGGAGAGTGCTCCTCCCTCTATGGTCAGAAGGTCAAAGACCTTGTGAGCATGATTTCACACCACCAAAGGGGCCAGACGGCCGGCTCACAGCCAGGCCTTGCTTGCAGCATAAGAACATTGGCTTTGATGGACTTAGAGGACTGTAGATTTCCACAACGGGCATCAAAAAACAGAAATGCTTCATTTAAATGCTTAATTAAGGAGATGCCTCTGCTATCTTCTAGGAATCTTATTTCCCATTTTACACTCTGAATTTTTTTTTTTTTTTTAGGTCAGATCTAATTTATTTGTTCGTTCAGCATTTCACTTTTGACTGGACTCAGACTTGGAAATAGAAGCTCTCAGAGAAAACAGCCTGTATCTCTTGGCAGTCTGTTCCTGGTGTTTTCTTTGGTTTCCTTCATTCTCTTGGCCAGAAGCTTGGCATACTCTGCAGCCTCTTCCTTGTTTTTCTTAGTGCACTGGTTTTTCAGCGTAATATGGTGGCATTTTTTGTTGAAGCACACGTGGAGTAGCCAATCACAGGATGCCGGGAGCTTTAGTCCTGGGTTTCTTACGCTCTTTGTTCAAGGGCTTCCTGACAACATATCGGCAGACCTCATTTTCCTTAGACAGACTGAAAAGTTTGCAGATTCTTCTGGCTCTCTTGGGCCCTAGGTGCCAAGGCTCAGCAGTATAGGTCAGCCCAGGAATGTCCTTCTCTCCTTTCTTTACAATAACCAAATTGAGGACCCTGAAGTTGGCATGCACAATGCAGTCCCAGACGGATTTGCGCTTTCTCTCTCCCAGGTCCTCCTCTGTCAGTAGCAGGAGTGCCCCTTACTCATTAGCAGGTGCATATGGCTGTGGGCGAAGTCACGCTGCTTCATGTGGAAGCCCTGCTTGTCATTCCCACCACTGATTTGGACCTTGTAACCTTTCCACTCTTCTCCCAGGGCATCAGGGGCCACCTCTGTGGCCATGTGCTTCTCCTAGAACATGCGAAGTTTGCGTTCATCATCGACGTTGATGAGTTTCTGGCAGCCACTGGCTGGGAAGGAGAAGCTCAGCTTCATCTCAAAGCTACTGATCGCCTCGCAGGTGCCACAGAAAGGAGCCTGGATTGTCTTTGTTTCTGGCACTCAGAACCTGCTGAGGTTTAGTTCACTGGTAGAGAGCTTGATGAGCAGATATGAAGCTCTCGGTCTGATCCTCAGTACCTACAGGACAAAATATCCAACCAAACCAAAACTGTACTGAAAGGTTAAAAGACACAAGGAGATCATAATCTTTGGCAATTACTACATGTACAGAGGTCCTTCAAAATTTCTTTTAACCCCACACATTGTTGAGTGTCTACAAAAAGGTTTAATAGTGCCATAATTAAGAGCAAGAACCGTGGAGTCCAGGGGCTTGCTGGAAATCCTGTCTCCATCTCTTTTTCACCGTGCAAAGGCCACAATCAAATTATTAAAAATCTTTGGGCTGCAGAGATAGTTCAGCGGTTTAAGCTGCCGGGCAAGCGCAAGGTCCCAGGTTCAATTCCCAGTATCACATGCTGTGTGAGCTACAAAACTGGGTGTCGTGGTGCAATCCCAGTGCTGAAGAGGCTGAGACAGGAGTCTGAGCTGTGTAGGGAGACCCTAGTTAATTAAAAATTACTTAAAATCTTCATTATCTCAGTTTTCTCAATGATAACATGGAGATAATGCTATAATTGTGATGAGAGTAGACAGTGGATGCTAAAGGTCTAGCATAAAGTAGCTAGTGCTCTCTGGTAAGAGAAGTTCTATTTCCCACTGACCTCACTCTACAGGTCAGCCAGGTGGAAGAGGTGTGTAAGTAACAGTTCCTCCAGATGGGCAATGGGAAGTGCAGACACAGGGCTGCAGACAGCTGTGAGAGCAAAGCAGAAGGAGCCGGAAAGATTGAATATTGGTCAAATTGCAAAACTGCACACCCAGGAGTATTTGGCTTTGCCTGGACCTCCAATCTTTGAAGTCCGTGCTCAATAACTCTGGCTCCAGAGGGGGAGTGCTATAATCATATTTGAGCTTCAGAGATTGCTGAGTATGTTCTTTTTCTAAAAATGGAGATTCTTTTAGAAACCTACCTGAGGGCTGGAACCTTCTTGATTCCCCTTCCAGACCACATATGTTAGTGCTTCATTATATTTAATTATACAGCCTTGGCCAGCTCTGTAAGCAAGGCTAACTATGTATCACTGTTGCCTTGTGAGTGCAATACTAGCCTCCTGAGTAAGAGACTGCAGTATCCTTTCTTTTAACTTTGAGTCACAAGAAGTTCATGACTCCTATGCCATTTTTAAGAACATCAGGCAACTGCTGCACAGCAATGCCCTGTGAAACTTTTTTTTGGGGGGGACCAGTTTGAGCTCACGACCTTGCACTTGCCATGCAGGCACTTGTGCTACAGAGCTAAGTCTCCAGCCCTGTGAAACTTAACAGAACCACAGACAAACATTTTTCAGGGAGGAATTCCTAGCTAAACAGGTCGAATGCTCATGGTTTCAAGGGCCCCAAGATGTTATTTAGGGGCGAAGTCCGTGATTTGTGTGTCTTCCTATTTCTTGGGCCAGCGCTGTGCCTGGCACACCTTGACCATTTCATTCTTTGAGCAAGTGAATGAAGGAACAAGGGAGTTGTGTAGTTGATGCTACCATGTTCAAGTTTAAATCTTGATACCTAGGTCTTGGTGAAACAAGCTCAGAAAACAGGCTGTGAGGCCATCCACACTGATCTGAGAGAGGCCCCAGGGAAGAAACTGAGCTCTCTGAACCAGAAAAGTAAGGCAAAAACACTTGTCTCCGGGATCACACGTAGGAAAATGCTTTGGGTTGCAAATAACTGAAACTCTCATTAAAACAGTTATAAACAATGAGTGAACATAGTTGTCACAGATTACTGAATGTTCCAGAGATGTTCCAGAGAATGTTCCAGAGGCATTGCAGACATTCTGTGTCTTAGGTGGATTCCAAGAATGGTGGACTCAGTGTCTCAGCCCCGTGTAGGTCTGTGTGATTGGTGACTCTAGTTCTTTGCATCTCTGTCTCCATCACCTGGATTGATGGCAACTACAGACTGGCTTCTCTCAGAGTAGCCAGCAGCCACTGTGAATTTGGAGTTTTGTTCATATTCAGCAACTGGTTGTCTACAGGCTTAGAACAAGACTGACTGGATCACCCAGAAGCAACCACCAGGGCTGGGGTAATCACAGGCACTGCATAGATTAAATTTTGCTGATTAAATCAATCCCCGTGGTAAGGTCAGGGTGTCAGGCAGGGTCAACCCTGCTGAGCAACCCTGCTACTGTGGTGGCACTGGTTCTGGGTGCTCGAGGCAGGCCCAGTACCCTGTGAAGGATGACATCTCTTGGGAGGATTTGGTGTGGAGTCTTTTCCTTTAACCTTCCACCACTACTCCATCTTCCTGTGGTAGCTTCTTGACGTCATTTGTATGGCTTTGAGGTAAAGCAGACTAGAATGAATTTATTATGCCTCTTATACTAAAATTTCTAGATTTGATTTCCACTTTGTTTTTAGTCTTGGACTAAAAACTCAAAAGACTCAGTACTTTTGTCTGCCTACAACGTACTAAACCTTGAAAAGTGAAAGATCTCAACCCCCAGGTATGTAAAATGCCTGTAGTTGTCATGGCAACTTGACAAGTGGGCTTCGTTGTTCTCACTCACATAGGAGGAAATGGTGTCTTGGTCACTTAGGTGGACAGCGTGTGATCAAATCCAAACTGCCCATTCTCTGTCAGGGTCATCTTGCTCAGAACTATATTGTTTCTCATGAGGCTGTGGAGTGGTTTCAAGCTAGTGGAATCCAGAGCTATAAACATTTACTTATGATCCTGGACAATGCTCTTAAAGGAAGACAGTGGATACATTGCAGACATTCTGTGCCTTAGGTGGATCCAGGGCAGCGCCGGATGTCCTTGGTACACGGTTGTGCTTGCAGAACCGCACTATACTCTTCTCTCCAGCTTCCCCTTTGGTGCTAGGTGTGCCAGAGAGTCCTGACCCCACCTACCAGCTGCCACATCCCAGTCCCCCACTATGACCCTCTCTAGATTTGTCTTGGAAGCTCTCTGCATCCTAACACCCATGCTTTCAGGGGCTTGATGACTTGATGGAGGAATAAAGTTAATCACTGAATGAAGGTAGATCTACAGTGTCATTGTCTGGAAATTCCTTGGTTGTGCTCTGGCTTTGGCAGTGGCAATTCATGGAGACTAAGGAACACAGTGATAGACTACATAGACGCCAGTAGGATTCCAGTGCACATACCCTCACCCCATGGTCTTCTGAGGGATAAGCTCACTGTGCAGGATCAGGCAGGGGCAGAGAGTGAGGATGGTCCTGGAAGGACATCTATAGAGGGGCAGAGAAGAAGAAGGGGAAGGAGAGCCTCGCCTCACGTAAGGCTACCTGACCAGAGGATCCACATCAGCCTATAGATAGAGTCAGAGCGAGAGAGTGAGGGAGCAAGCTAGCGAGCGACAGACAGACATAGAGACACAGAGAGATACACATGACGTACAGAAACTCATCCATATACACATATACATAAGCATGCACACATAAACATGCACTGAAAATTACTGTCAGGCATAATGCGAAGCAGGCCAAAGGTGCTACAGGGTTGTGCCCAGGAAAGGACTTTCTGTGCTCCTTTATATCTGTATGAGGAAGACGACTCTGTCCTAAGAGGCGAGATGAAGCTAAATGTTGATCACAAGGAAACTGAAGGTGGCAAACTAACTACAACAGTTTCAGAGAGGAAACAGGAGGAAGGAGAGCGGGCAGACCAGATGTTCCCAGGAAATGGGGTGGGGCTGGAGCCCCGCCTTGCTCCGTAGTCCCCTGCACTTGCCACTTCCCTTTAGCACTCCGGTGCCGCCTGCTTTTTTATCCCTTTCTCCAGCCCTTGCATTATGCTCTGTCTGCTGCTGTGGCTCTCACAAGGCCTTGCTCTTCTCCCTCAGAAGCCTCCTCTCCAGGGAGCCCTTGATTCTGCTCCCCTTGCTCTTACAGGAATGTGGCTTCCCAGCAGCCCAGTTGGGGGCAGGAGTAGGGTTAGGGGTGAAAGTGGGGGCAAAGACGGGGGCTAAGCTCCCAGTGAGCTTAGGTGGTTGTCACTAAGCACCCCTGGGCTCACTGAGACATGCTTGGAGCATTTCACCTCTCAGCCCCACAGATCTTTCACCTCTGTGCTTCTGCATGTGCTCTGCTGACTCTGCCTTAACTCCCCGCCCCTGTGCAGCTCTGCCTTGGAGCTGCGCTGCTCTGGCCTGGGCTCCACCCGCCTCTCCACCCGCCACACAAGATGACCTGCTGCACAACACTCCCTGACCTCCCCAGCTCTTGGGTCAAGGTTTGGAGCTCCAGCTGGCGCTCTGGTCTCTGTCCCATCTTCCATCCCACCTAGTATGGGCTTCCCATCAGTAAGCTCACATGCTGCTCCCTCAAGGAATTTTCAATCCCCCAAATGTTCTGGGATCCAGGAGAGAGGGCTCTTCTAAAAAAAACTCGGCTCAAGGCTTATCTTAGCTGGGCGTGGTTGCTCACGCCTGTAATCCCAGCACTTGGGAGGCTGAGGCAGGAGGATTGGTGCGAGTTCGAGACCAGCCTGGGCTACAGAAGTGAGCACAGGACCAGCCTCAACTGCATAGCGAGACCCTGTCTCAAAAAGACAAAAAAAAAAAAAAAACTCGGCTCATTCATGTTTAGGTCCCTGTTCAGTGACTCCTAATGGTGTAAAGTTTTCATTAAAGACTCCTTAAGTTCATGAGTCTTAAAGTGAGAAAATAGGAGGTGTGGACAGAGAAGGGAAAGCCTGGAAGTTGGAGGCTTGAGCTCCAAAACAAGTTCCAACTAACCAGCTGGTATCTTTACATAGCCTTTTTACGAGGAGAGGAAACTAGAACTCCAGGCCCTTCCCTTGCCTGCATCCACAGCTCACAGAAGCAGCAGAGCCCAGCAGTCTGCCTTAGCAAGACCTTACTTTAATATTTGCTGGCTTGGGGCCCGGCAGGATGGCTCAGTGGTCTAAAGTGCCTGCTTAGGAAAGCTTAGGCAGCTGCAGGGACCGCGGTTTGATCCCCGGAACCACATGCTGCTCCAGCCCTGCCCTCAGGGCAGGCTGAGCCAGCCATAAAAATAAATAAATAAACAAAAGTTCTGAAACAAGATAAATAAAAATAAAAATAAAATTCTTTAAAAAAAATATTTGCTGGCTTGCTGCATTTCCTGGGAGAAAACAGCTAACTGTTCTCCATATTTCCTCTCCAATCTTAAATTTTGGCACTGGGATGAATCAAATGTTCAGATACTCAGTGATAAGCATTTCCTCTTTAAAATGCAAAGTAACATTTTCTTCATGAATGAGGCCTGTAGTGTCAAAGCAGCCCAATTATTTAGTGACCCCCACTTAGTCAGCAAAGGCAAACACCACACGAACACACAGGCACATCTGCCACTTGGTG
>PVJA010007022.1:0-70468 GCA_004027025.1 Myocastor coypus
ACAGGTTCCCTTATATCCTGGGTCTTTATTGACCTTGAAGGGCTAGGGCCAAAATATTGGCTATCCTTATAGCCCCTTTTCTCCAATTTTTGGTCTGTTAACTTACATTCTTAACCCTCCAGCAGAAAAGCTTTGTGATACTATTACTCTATAACATAGGTACTTGAGCTTATCATCACTGACTTTCTGAGTATCAAATATCTTTGACTTAGCTTGGAAATATTTTCTGACCATCATTGATATTCTAATAACTTTCCATACAATGTGATATAAGCAGTTACACAATTTTGACACAGATATTTGGAAATTCAAGGAAATACATAATTGTAGCCTGTCAAGAATATGGTTTTTGGCCCCAGTCTCTTATTTTCAAGTACTACTCTTGAGAGAATGACAGTAACTGAGTTTACACCAGGAGCAGTACATATGTTTCTTTACTTTCATTCAAATGATTTTGCAAACTTGTGATTGAGGTTTTAATTTCTTGTATATCTCTTTGAATCTGCTTCATAAATTCTGTTTCTTTCCTATATTGCTCATTCAAGGATTCCATCATTTTTCTATCCTCCTCCATTTTTATCAGTGTCTTCTTTAGAAGCACTTAGTAATTCTTTCATTACAGTTATGATTTCCTTTTTACGTCAGAGATTATTTCTGATCTCATTTCCTCTATACAGTTGTTTCTTTACTTCAGATGCTATTATTTCAGAAAGGTGCGTTATTTTCAATTTCTTATATGCTATTCTCTCTTGCATTTGTTCTGGGTGGGCTCAGGGCCTGAGAACTTTGCTCTTTCTCTTTGTCATTTTGTGTAGTACTGTCTTCTCACCTTCAGTGTAGAGCTTTCGTGCAATTAGTACCTTAGCACCTGCTGAATTATTACCCACGAGAGACCATGTGTTTAAGGCCCCCCCACACACACACACATGGGGCCTGGGTATGGGCAGGAAGGAACGTCTGGCTAGCAGGCCAGTGCACCACACTTACATGGGGCCTGAGAATTGGCACAAAGTCCAGAAATACGTTTAAATGCTAGAAAATACTATATGTTTTGAAATTAAGAAATCACACCTGAAACTAGAAGCAACTTAGAACTGAAAAACAATTAAAATGTTATTATTAAACATTGTCTTAGGTGAAAGCCTATGGGCTCTAGTGTATACTCTAGAAAAAGTGAAGAAGTAGGAAATGAACCTGCCAGCTGCTCGTCACGAATTTAAGGAAATAACAGAGAACTTTAACATATCAATTCATAAAGAAGAAAAGAGTTAATAGAAATATCAATCCATAAAATAAGAACTTGATAAATTCATTAAGCTGACATGTAATTATTTGATAACTAATGAAGTTTATAAACCAATTTTAAAAGCACATCATGTTTCTAAGTGTACAGAAACATAAAATCCCAAAGATGGAATAGCCATAAAGCAAGTAATGACATGCTTTTGTATGTACTTAGGCTGGACAGTCTGAAAATTCTAAGACAGTACGGAAATGAAGATCTAGCAGAAGGGAGAGTAGTGGTGACGTCTTTGGCGTCGGTCCCAGAGCAAGCAGACATTCTACGCTTAGCAGTGAGGAAGTGCTGAGAACCACAAGCTGCGAGAGTTAAATCAGTATGAACCAAGGGCAGGCTTCAAGGTAAAGTTGTTAGGACCGAGAGACAGAGACGTAGAACAGAAACTTGGAGATGTGGACAAATCATCCTTAAGCCCACAGCAAAACTCATGAAAGATGAAATGGATAAACTGAGCTTTGTTGAAATTAAAATGTTTGCTCTATGAAAGAATATAGTAAGTTAATCAAGACACAACCTACAGCCCCTGAGGAACTGTTGCAACTAACATAGCCAGCAAAGGATCTGCGTGGCTGCTACATTCTCTAAAATAGCTCTCTCATGTTGGAAGAGATAAAGGAGAGAGGCAGGGAGGGAGGGAGAAGAGAGGAGGGAGCACAAGAGGGAGGGAGGAAGGGAGGGAGGAGGGGAGAGCAAGGGAGGAGGGGGAGAGAAGGGAGGAGGGAAAAGAGGAGGGAGCACAAGAGGGAGGGAGGGATGGAAGAAAGAGGGAGGAGGAGGAAAAGAGCAAGGGAGGAGGGGGAGAGAAGGGAGGAGGGAAAAGAGAGGAGGGAGCACAAGAGGGAGGGAGGGAGGAATAGAAGAAAGAGGGAGGAGGAGGAAGAGAGCAAGGGAGGAGGGAGGAAAAGAGGGGGATGGAGGGAAGAGGAGGGAGGAAGAGAGGGAGGGAGAGAAGGAGGGAGGGCGAGGACAGAAGGGCAAACGGCTGCTTAGAAAGTGGCCGGAGACATGAGCAGACCCTGCAGTTAGGAGCGCACAGTGAGTACATTCATGACAAGGTGCTCAGGAAAGCTGGAGACCAGCTAAATGCAAGCTAAAGCCATAGCCGGGTACCGCTGTGTGTTAGAGCAGCTAAGGAAATGGCAGTGCGGGATGCTCGCTGAGGACAGGGAAATGCCCTCCTCCTACGCCGTCGGTCCAGCCACTCCGGAAGTGAGCCTGCAGCTGGCAGCGCCTTCAGCGTGGAATCGTGGCCACGTGGTCTAGCAACTGCATTTATTGATGTGAGGGGAATGAGGACTTAGGTTCTGGGAAGCCTGTGCCAAGTACTCAAAGCAGCTGTGTGTGTCGTCTACCAAGAGCGGGGTCAGCCCAAGCGTCCCAGGGCAAGGGAACAATCAAAAGAGCTGGTGGACACCCACACCGCAGAACCACCCCAAAAGCACAAAGGACAGGCCTGTGCACAGACAGACGACAGACGCCTGGGCTGATCTCTGGATGTAACTTGAGCGAGTAGAGTCCATGGGAGATGGACGCGCTGCCATTCCATTTATATAATATGTTGAGTGTGGAGTGTGGAGAGGCACAGTAGGGTGGGCAGGGCTGAGAGCAGCACGGGGCGCGACGCTGGAGCGCTCGGCAGCTACAGGGCTGCTCAGTCCGAGCACACAGCACGCACAGACCTGCGCATGCGCACCCACGCAATGCACGCGCCCCCCCACACACACACGAGGGGTTACTCAAGCAAGAGGCATCGGTTGTGTTGGTTCCCTCCGCCTGTGCCTCCCAGCCCACCTCGGTTTGCCAGACGTTAACGCCGTGGGAGGCTTGCTGAATACTTGCGGCCTCCTCAGGTGACTTCAAGTTTGCCGTGTATCTACAGTTTCCTGAAGGAAAACTTCAAAGCTACGGAAATACCTGTCACCCCCTTCTTGTAAGGTCTTAGAGACTCATTGATGTGAAGTCCTGTACAGCCAGAAAAACTAGCAGCAAGAAGTTCCACCGGCGTCACGCTGAACAGCATGTGTTGCTATGCATAGCAGGCCTGAATCCACAGCCAGTTGTAGGAAGCGGGCGCAGAGAGCCTGACTGTGCCAGGGCGGGAGGGAAGAGGCACGGGGCCGAGCCTGGAGGTGCTGGGGCCATGGTCGTCAGCATGGGTCCGTGGGTAGCGGCTCACTTCCTGGGAGGCACAGGGTGGGGTGATCTGTGCACTCCAGGCCTCATATGCTGGGAGGAGACCTCTGCATGTGGAAGGAAACAAATCTCTTCATATCAAACAAACAAACTGTAAGGAACGATCTTGTCAGTGTGTGCATGCTTGGAGAAGGAATGGTATCAGCCAGGGCTGTCATCCGAGTTCCCCTCATGAAATGACGCTGTCTGTTGTTCTTGAGAACTCAGATGTGCCATGTGACCGTGGGAGGATGTGGCCTTGGTGGACGCATGGGTGGTGGGCGGGCCAGCTGTGCCCACGACTGGCAAAGCGATTTTGCTAAGAGCCAGGCTTCCTATCTGATTAGAGACCTTTGCTTGGGTCAAGCTGCTTTCTTTCTTGCTCCTTTTCTATTTGAGCCTTCTCTTCTGTCAGCACCTGAGTTGTCAGTGGGCTTAGGGTTGCATTTCCGTGGCCATGGACAGTGCCCTGTGAGTGCTGTGTCAACGCGCATCCTGTGCCCCGCCAGCCTTCCACTTGCTTGGGCGTGGACGTGGATGCACAGCTGAAGGGTCCGTAAGGGCCGCAAGCCTGTTCCGGCCATGCGTGCTGCTCCTTTCCACGTTCTCTTCGTGTTGATGGCCTAGAATGCACGCCTCAAAAGATTTTGTAACAAAGGCACTTGATCATTCTCGATGACTCATCCACGCCTTTTGTGGAGGGGCCGTCCATTCTCACCTGGGTGTGTCCTTGCATCAGTCTCCTGATGTGACGAAGTAACAGGGCTGTGGGCTTACCTCACAGGTGCGTCCTGTGGGACTGTCACCGTCCTTCCAGGACGGTCCCAGTTTTATCAGTGCCAGCCCATCACTCGGAGAAGCCCCTCAGCTCCATGCAAGGGAGGTGACTGGTCACACTAAGATGACTTTCAAAACAAAATAGAAATTTGCAGTGGTATGATAACGACTGTGAGATGCCCATGGTCTGTGGTATAAGTGCAGTGCTGGTTCCCGTGGCAGGGTGCAGTCGTGGAACAGGGCCTGTGTTTCCGCCTTCAGTGACGGCCTGAACATCTCTCTTCTCCCTGCAGCCTCACGGGATCCAGTGTCCCCGACCTCATCGTGAGCATGAGCAACCAGATGTGGCTGCACCTGCAGTCTGACGATAGCATCGGCTCGCCTGGATTTAAGGCCGTTTACCAAGGTAGGCCTGAAGCCCACTGGGCATTGAGAGCTAAGATAAAGCCTAGGGCCCAGAGTCTGACAGATGTGCTAAAGACAGGGAAAAGCAGCGTATCAGAACAATGTTTATCAGTAGAGACAAACATTGCAAGTTCTGGACAGTCCTAAATATTACGATCCTTTTCACGGGGTGAGTTTGACTGGGAATATACGTCTCTCTCTGGGTCCTGGTGCAGTAAAACGGAAAAGGACATGAAGCACGAGAGGAAAGTGACAGCATGGGCACACTGTGGGCTGTCCAAGGGCCCGTGTTGGCCAGCATTTTAGATAATGTATGGGCTGAGTCTGTATGAAAAGTGAAAAGCAGCAGCAATAGGTTACCTGTGACATCTCTTGGATTTCTACGTTTTGCGAGCCAATCCACATGCCAGAAATGAATGACCTATACGTAACTTGTGAGCCATTTGAGAACTGATGAAGTTGTAGTCGCTTGAAGGCGATGCAAATGATTGTCCACCAGACGTGGGCAGAAAGCAATTTCACGTGGAAGAGTTGCGGGGGTCCTCGCCTGGTGGTTTCTGGAAGGTTTGAGCCCCTGGGATGTTCACTCTAGTGTTGGCCACCTGGGTAATGCACACAGGCTCTGGGTTCTCTTCCAAGCAGTTTTCAGAGCGCCTTCCTGGATCCGCAATTCTTTCCTGACTTTTATGGGATATTTGACGCAGTGAAGTTTGGGTACAGAGAAGGGAAAATGAATGCTACTATTTTGGAGAGCTTGAGTTTCATTTTACATCATTGTATCTTCTGAATCTGTGTAGGTGGATACTATGTATTTTCTAACTGCACACTGAAAGAGTATTTCCTGTTGTAAGAAAAGGTAACCCTGAGTTACTGCACATGACGTCAGAGGGGTGGAAAATAACCCAACTCTGGAAGCCCTGGGTGGTTTATCAGGGGCCCGCGAGGATCATGGTATTTCTGCACTCCGTCCCAGAAGCGGAAGTAGCCATGATCACAGCCTGACATGAACACGCTGAGATACCTCTAAAGGGGGGAACAGGAAGAACAGGGGAGACCGGAAAAATCTTAATGATGCTTTAAAATAAAAGTTACAGCAAAATAGTCCCACCCGCATGCCACTAACAGGTTAGGACTGCAGAGCATGTGTCGCTGATGCATTCTTCCAACGTTTATGCTTAGGCATGCTTTGAATTGAGCTCCTACATGCCTGTGCAGTTGTTCAGGAATGTATGGAATATTTCCCACACAAACTGCACTCTCTGCTGCCTTTGGTAGAACCTAAAAGTGCCAGTGAAAAAAACAAACTCTTCCCAACAAGATAAATCCCACCTGACACGAACACACGCACCCCAAGGTGCGCAGTTCAGAAGGTGGAAAGCAACGCAGTTTCTGGACCACAGATCCTACTAAGTAAAGACTCTAAGCCAGCTCAGGGAGTGGGGTGAGGTTCCTCGGTGGCCGTGGCCTAGCCTGATGGCCAGGCCACACTGGTTTCCAGCACATTTCACTGTAAGTAGTCATCTGTTCACCGTAGTGATGTCTTAATCACTCCAAGTCGAGGTGCCACAGAAGCCTTCCCTGAGATACTGCTGAAACAATGCCGTGTGTTCACTTTTGACCAACCTGCATGATCCTCAAAACAAGGGAGCTAGTATAACTTTGAAGTTTAAAGCAATGAAAGAATCTTCCCAAAGAAGGCATTCTAGAAATTGTTATTTCCACAGCACTATATTAAGCTAACATTGGCAAGAAGATGTAAATGATCACATAAGAGTCATTCATTAATTGCATTATCATAAAACATATCCAACTGATGTTTGCAAACAATTTAATTTTGTAGCTTAGGTAGTGAGTGGTTGTGATGTGTCGTAAGGTCCAGAGCACGTGCGTCCAGACAGACCCCGGGAGAGAACCGGGGCTCGTCCTGTCTGTAGCTCCATGCGGCTGCAGCCCTGCTGGAGCCGGCCCTGGCCTGAGCTCGGTGCTGGTCCTCTGTCCAGACTGTGGCGAATCCCTGGCATCCGTGGGCCTGCTCCTGCTTCATTCTGGGTCCCAAAGTGGTTGCCTCTGGTGCTCTTTGTTGTCACAAAAATGGCACTGAGCTCGAGCTCATCCCAGTTGTGTTTGGCGCCATCTGCCGTGGCTATTTGAGTCTTAGCAGGGGGTAAATGAACGGAAATGCTCCCCGCGAAGTGCTGCATGGGAAGGATAAGACCTGCGCTGGCTCACACTAGTTATTTTGGTAAGATTGAGTTTACTGTGACCGTTTCAAACCATAGATATAATCAGCCCTGTGTCCAGAAACTGCTCAGATGCAGGGCAGATAGGGGTCGGCACGGGCGTCACAGTCTGGAGCCCAGGTCCCTGTCCGTGCAGTGGATGGAGGCGACAGGGCCACCACCCGAGAGGAGAGGATGAGAGCCCCCTGCTGGCAGGGCTCTCCCTTTCACACCATCATGTGGTGGTCCAGGGCCTTTGCCACTAGTGCTGCATTCGCAGTCCTACATTGGCCTGTCCTGTCTTGCCTCACTGTGTGCGCCATCCGGCCTGTGACTGGAGCAGATGGACTCGGGTTCGCTGTGCGACTACCTGGCTGCTGTCCACGAGGAAGTGAGCTCACAGCCCTACCCTAAGGACCAGTAAGAAAGAGCAGAAGGTGAATTCACAGAACAACATGGAAACAAGCAACAGCCACCCCCCAAGAGCGGTTCTGAGCCGGAAGCCGCAGCCTGAGTGGCTCAAGACTGCTGCCTCCAGGCTGGTCTGCTCAGTTGCTGTCCCTGGGAGCACCGCTGACCATGGAGTTTGGGTTTTCTCCTCGAGTTCCATTTTGTTCCTCAGTCAGAGACAGAGCCTCCCCTTACTAAAAATGTGTGGTGAGCCCTGTCCAATAATACCTCCAGGCCATTGCTGAGCGCCAAGATGACTCGCACACTGACCTCAAGGTAGGAACCGGACGCTAGGCTCCAGGGACTGCGGCCCCTGCACTCCCTAGGCTTTCTACTTGGTCTTCTTAACATTTACTGTCATGGATTAAGTGTCAGCCACAGAGAAAACTGAGGTGCAAGCAGTGGGCATAGCTCCACTCTGCAGGCCCAGGGCCCCGACACCCTCTGCACCGCAGCGCTGGCAGAGAAGAAGGCCTCAGCACGGGGTGATTTCTCCCAGCCTCGAAGCTGCTGAAGTACCTAAAAGCAGAAGTGCGCACCCCTAGATTCCACCCAAGCAGAGGCGGTGACACCCCTGCAGGTCCCTGGTCATGTGGTCCTCAAACTTCCCAATGCCAGACATTGAGTGCAGTTGAGCCACACCTCCAAGTCTGCAGCACTTGGAGCTCGAGTCAGATGGGGGCAGGACACCTGTCCTGAAGGAGTTTTGGCTTTAATCCTGAATAGCATTCAAATCTATACTCTTGATTTCATGCATTTGTTTAAATTCAGTGTGATTGCGAAACCCTTCTGAGATGTACTGGTTTACAGTGGGTCTGGCTTCCCTCGCTGGTGGAGGAGTGGTCCATGGAGGGGCTGCCTTCCCCAGGTGCAGCCTGTGTCCTGGTCTCCACAGGGCTGCTCACCCCGCTCTGCTGGCAGTGCCTTCTGGCACAGGTGGGTCTTTGGGACTCCTCGGAACTGCATTTATTTGGAGATCTAACTGGTGGCAAGCTGTGCACCATTTTTCCAACAGGAACTAGCAGTGAATATGAAGAAAGCTTTGGTAACCTCAAGCTAAGGGAAAGCAACACACATGCAGCAGAGAACAGAGGGCTCCCAGGCACCCATGGGCGTGGGGGATGCTGTCTGCTCTTGTGGTGCCCTGTGGCTAAGAGGCCTGGCCTGGCTGCTGGCCACGCATGCACTCTGGGCTTCAGGGACCTCCCCAGGGATGGGAGCTGGGGTATGAGCGGTGTGCAGATTCTCCTCCAGAGACTTCTCCCGCTCTGGAAAAGGCTGCCTCTGGACACCTTATGGGTATTTCACTCTCTGAGGAAGCCAACCCTACGATTTTCACAGCAGGAGTGACATCTGTGGTGACCTACGCAGTGAGAGCTCTGAATGGGAATATTCCAGTGCCATGGTTCAGCTTTCAGCATGGATGGAAACTGTGATGACGCAGCGAGGTCTGGGCACTGCAGCGGGGTGGGCAGCAGAGAGGCAGGGCACCTGCCTGCAGCCAAGCTCTTCTGTCAGCTCCTGTCCGGTCTTTGGCTGCGGCCTGACCCTCGGGCAGGGTCCTGGCCACGACAGACCAGAGGCCCCGTTCCTCTGTGAGCTGCCTGCTCCAGCCACTCATGGCCTCAGAGGCGTGGGCACACAGGCGCCTTTGGCACATTTTGTCTCCACCAGGGATAACCAGGTAGCCTTCAGTGTCCCAGCACACAGGCAGAGCAGTTTCTGGGGTGCAGGAGACAGAGGGTCTGAGCACATCTCAATCAAGCTAGAGCCTTGCCAGCCAGAGCCCGCTACCAGTGGCAGGTTTCCTGTCCCTGCAGAGCTCAGCTCTCAGGCTGCAGGGCTGAGCGCCTGACACCAGGGCCTCCCACACCTTCCCTGCACAGGACTCACCCAAGTCCTGCACATGCCTGGTCCCTAAAATCCGCTCCAGACAGGATCTCTACAGTGAACCCTGAGCCTTGCTCACTTTCATTTCTTCTGAGATCAGCCTGTTTTCTTTCTCTGGGCCACAACTGGTCACCCTCAATACGAAACCAGTGCCTCTACTCCACACTCCACTCAAGCAGTGGACACTCTGGAAGCCATGTCAGGAGGACATGGGAAGGGGCACCTGTGCATTGCCTTGGGCCAGTCAGCGGGCCGCACAGTGGCCCTGGAGAGCCTTTCCTTCCCGCAGGACTGTGTCCCTTCCACCAGGGACTGTGCTTCTTTGATTTGTCTACTGCTCTTTTGATGTTCACCTAATCCTGTCAGTGATGAATGAGGCACTCAGAACAGAGCTGCTGGTTATCTATATCTATCTATATCTATATCTATGTCTATATCTATCTCTATCTCTATATCTATATCTATCTTTAGTACGGGGTCTACAGGGTCTCATTATGTAGATCAGACTCCTAGCGACCTGCCTGTGTTCAGCCTTCCAAACGCGTGGATTATAGGCACATGCCACCTCCCAGTCACCATCTCCGCATGCCCTGGGGGCATGGCCAGCACGCCACGCCATGGATCATACCCTGGCCTCTGTGCTATGCCTAAGCAGGCACTTGAGTCCACTGAGATACCTGGTGGTCCCTTGTTCCTATATTTTAAGTGGGAACTGTTGAATTTTACCTACAGCTTCCTATTTGAAGCACCTCTCTACCACAATTCCAGGTTTACTTACAACGTGCGTGCTTTCCTGATCCTGTGCATCCACTGTGTGTGTGTGTGTGCGTGCGCGCGCGCTTTCATGCTTCATGTACCACTATTCTCACAAATATGCCTGAGCAGATCTGGCTCACATGAACAGTGTAGAACAGAATATGAGTGCCCTATGAAAATTCAAGTTCCTGCTGTGTGAAGGCACAACAGCCACGCTGACGCTCTGCCTCAGTGGAAGGGCTGGCAGGCTCTCCTCGGCAGCTGGGGAGCACAGCTGACCCCTGCAGAACGGTGAGGGCGGGTACTCCCAAGCTTCCCCCTCACTGTCTGCCTTGCGTTTGCACACACGCCCCACCAGCGCTCTGACTTCAAAGTGTCGCCCTTGAGAAGACCTCACTTCCGGAGCCTGTTCTGGGCACTCAGCTGGTGGCTCTGCCACCTCATCACAGAAGCGAGAGCGCCCGACGACCTGCACATGCGTTTTCTGCCGTGGGTTGCTAGCTATAGTGGCGTTGCATTCTGAGATTGTCCACGTCACTACAGTGTAACTTTCAGAGCAGGTGGCTGCAGAACTACATAAAAAAACAGAATGCACCCAAGGAGGTGTGTGGAATGACAGTAAATTGTGAGGGACTTGCAGACATTGCTTGAATGGGAATAAATCCTTTCACGGTCTCTCCTGTCATCTCAGGAATAGGAGAGGCTCTGGCCAGCTGGGACGTTGTGTCCTGTGGGAGTTCTGGGAGAAGAGCCAGGCATGGCTCTGAAATGGTAACATTTCCCAATAGTACAGAAAACTGGAAGGAATCAAAATCAGCACCAAAGCATTCTCCGTGGGAATGCCCACAGCACAGTGGGAAACTGGAAGGGGATCCTTGGAATTCATGGAGCCTCTGGTCATATTCTACCTAGAGAACCAATGTGGGAATATCAGTACTGGTCTTCTCAGCCTAAGACAAACCTGTACCCAAGGACAGGGTCTGCAGAATATGTAAGCTAGACCTCGTGTAGGTGACAAGGGAAAAGGCCACTGGGGGCAGAAGGGGCCACGTGGGTGCCACTAAGTGAGACCTTGGCAACTGGAAATGTCAGGCCATGTCCAGATGCAGACAGTCCTGCCTGGCTGATAAAATTAATACACGCAGGAGCTGGGGCACAGCGATGCTAATAAGATGACCCTCGGGCCTGGTGGGACACCTGCAGCCTAGGAGGGCAGGGTGGGCGGGGGCCAGTGGTGGAGCTGCCAGCAGTGGCCTTACAGGGCTCCAGCAGCCCAGCCCAGGTCCTCAGGAGCACCCACCCAACCCTCCTGCTCCCTGTGCTTTCTGGTGAAGTCCCCCGATGTGCACACATTTCCTTCCAGTTCAGTTCTTGCATCTGTACAACGGAGCCCAGGTAGAAGCTACCTTATGCACATTTGCACAAGTCTGTGGTGTTTTAATGAGGAAGGCATTGAAGTTCACATCCAGTGCCCAATTGGCGAACATGCTGTGTGTGGGGCATTGTGCTCTGCACATAAATATCAGCATCATTCAATCAATTGATCAAGTGATCGACTGAAGGAGAAGCAAGCGGAGGCCAGCCCCGCGCCCCAGTGTGTGTGATCTAGCTCGTGGTTCATGCAGTGCTCCTAACAGGACTCACCTGCTGTCCAGCAGAGAGCAGGCAGGAGCCGGATGTGCGCAATCAGCACTAGCATTGAGGTAACAGTGTCCTTCCCACAGCAGATATTGCCAAGCTCCACAGAGAACTGCTCCGGGAAGGAAGGTGAGACCCGGAAGTTACGTCTGTGCACTTGGCTGTGGCGTCCTCGTGTGGGGCACAGAAGCTGTGCAGACAGCTTAAGGCAGGAGAGGCTGAGCTTGGCTCACTGTGGCAGGTGGCTTGGCCTGTGGTCTGCTGGCTGCAAGGTGGGGCATCGTAGCAGAAGGATACTGTGCAGCCCATTTCCTTATTTCAGGGCAATGGAAGGGGAACAGTGCAATAGATTAAAGGGGCCAGAACCTTATGCTACCCAAGGCTCCACTGCCATGGGCACCCAGCCACGCCCAGGGGCAGACCTTCCTGATCTGCCAAGCATTTCCTAAAACAATGAATCTGAAGGCAGGTTAGCATAACACATATGCACATACTTAGTGATACTTGTGTGTGGTATGTGGAGTGTATGTGTGTGTGTATGTGTACAAAATGCAGGATGAAAACCTTGTATATTCTAGTGCTAACTTTACTGAGATAGCATGAGAGGCCTGCCCCTTAACCTAGGCCTCTGCAATGACAAGAGATGCCCCAGGTGGGGCCAGGGGCCTCTAGATATTCTTCAGCGCTGCGAGCTGCCACTTGGGTGACCTTGATCTTCAAGACTGCCACACATGCAATTTCAATTTCTTCTCTAAGGGAGGCATGGACTGCGTTTCCTGAGATGCATGACATGCTTTAGGGTCCCCTTAGGGAAGACTATTAAAGTACACATACAAGCTTCTTTTCCTGAGGTATGTATACATTGTTTGGCAGATCTATTTAGCAACCAAAATTTAGCTCTATTCACTGCTCTTCTGTAAATTAAGTTGTACACAAGCACACACAGATCCTGACCAGCAGCTGCAGAAGCACACAAACAAGAAACAAGGGGCCGTGGTGTGGTCAGCCCCTGCGGAGTGGCTCTGGGCACAGCCTTTGTACCTAGAGTCTGCTGTGCTCTGCTGCTGAGAATTGAGCTCTAGGCCATCGCCAAGACATGAGTTAGAAAAAGCAAATGAATAAAATCTCTTGCTTCAAAATGTAAAGTGGAGGGCCGGGCAAATAGCTCAATGGATTAAAGCACGTGTAAGCAGGCGTAGGGACTGGGGCTTCGATCCCCAGGCCTGCCATGCTGGCCCCACCTCCGGGGCATGCTGAGATGGCAGTTGAGACTCGGTGTGGTGGCTCAGTGCCGGGGAGGCTATAAACAGGCAGAGCACGATGAGTCCAACCTAGTAGTGAGGCCCTGAACACCATGTAGACCCTTCCCTAAAATACAACAA
Organism: Myocastor coypus; assembly: GCA_004027025.1. Lineage (NCBI taxonomy): Eukaryota > Metazoa > Chordata > Mammalia > Rodentia > Myocastoridae > Myocastor > Myocastor coypus. Next base: position 12,990 of record PVJA010007022.1, read on the forward strand.
CAACAACAAAAGCTAGGTGGGCTGAACTTCGGCAGATGCACGCCTGTTCTCCCACTCCCTCCCTCCAGCCTGGGCAGTATGGGGGTTTCTAGCCATCCCTGGCCCAGGATGGGTTTTCCCAAGCAGAAGTCCCTGCTTTGCCCAGGGCCTGGCTTGGCGCTGGTATGGGTGTCCACAGTGTGCACCAGTGCACATGCCTCTTTGAGGAAGCTGCCAAGTCCTGCCACCTCAGAACTCCTGTGCATGCCTGGGGCTGGCTCTGAGCACTCCCTGCTGTCTCTCCACGTGTTCCCAGAGCTCTCCTGGCCTACACACTCACCATTGGGGAAGCCATCACCCATGCATTTTAATATCATTTGCAAGCCTCCACACACCTACTAGAAATGAGGACTTTTAAAACATATACAATAGGGGGCTGGGGAGATAGCTCAGTGGAGTAAGTGCTTGCATGGTAAGTGCAAGGCCCTGAGTTTGAACCCTGGTAATATGCATGGCAATGAAAGTCTTCTTAATTTCACACTTCGGCTGCCAGAGGAGTAAGCTGTGCTTTCTATGAGAAGCAAGGACAAGGGATGGGCGGTAGCACTGCGGTGGGACAGCGTCGCAGAAGGCCCCTTGGCTCCCGAATCCCCAGGCTCCTTCGCTCACTGCTCCTCCTCCTGCATGCTTGCTGTGCCTGCTGCCCTGACTCCACCACCTGTGCAGCACCCTGGATCCTGTGGCAGCTTCACGGACAGGCTCTGAACCCTCTGGGCTCCAGAGGTGCTTCTTGATTCGTTTCTGAATTTCATTCAAATACTTTATCATTAGCCTGAGCAAATTACATTCTTATCTTACATTTCTGTGGAATTTTAATAAAAAAACTTTATAACAGAGATGAATGTAGTTAGCAGGAGTTTGATGAAAGTCATCGTTTAGCAAGACCGCATCAAGAGCATTGGATTTTCAGAATGTGGTCTAGTAAATTGCTTTGCATCTAATAGATCTGAAATGTGGCTATTTTTCCACAAACATCATTAATGGCAAAAGTGTCCCGTGGAATTTAAATCATCTCTATCTAGAGTCAGTGAATACTAAGCAAATTCTTTTCCTTTCATCTTTATTAAACAGTTTCAGTACACAAGGAAGTCTTCATTTTAAATGTTTCAAAAATAGATCTGCAGGAATTCTGAAATGGTTGGGCGTGGCTCACGTGTCTGTGTGGCTCTCGTGTCTGCGTGGCTTACCTGTTTCTGTGCCTAGCATTGCTACTGATTGTTAATTAGGAGAAGCCTCGGTCATTTAGTTACCAAGAATATTTTTTTAAAGAATTTTTTATTTTATTTATTATTTTTATTCTTCTTTCAGAACCTTTGTTTGTTTTTTCACTCATTTTTATGGCCAGCTCAGCCTGCCCTGAGGGCAGGGCTGGCACAGCATGTGGTGCCTGGGATCAAACCGCAGTCCTTGAAGGCACCCAAGCATCCTCAAGCAGGTGCTTTAGACCACTGAGCCATCCCTCCGGGCCCCTACCAAGAATATTTTTCCACTCTGATTTTCTTTTTTACTGTTTGATTAGCATGTGTTTGCTATAATAACAACCTCTCTCACGGGGCTAGAGATGGTTTCCCGCATCTTAATTGTCACCAGGAGCTCTGACTGCACAGTGCTGAGCTTCAGTCTTCCCGATTGCAAGGCTCTACTTGTGCTTCTCATTTCTCTCTGGCACTTGCTGATCCAGGATGAAGTATGGTTGCATTAAAATATCAAGGCAGAATAAAAGGTGTTTTGTTTTGTTTTAATCTCAGCCATGCTTCACACACCAGGGAGGAGCTTACACATGCAGGGGGCATGGGGAGATTCTGTGCAAATGCTCTGCCTTTGTACCTCGAGAGATCTAAGTAGGCATGGTTTGGGGGTCACTGGGGTCCTGGGACCAAAGCCCTGAGGATGCCAATGAACATATGTGTAGCAACAAAAGGAACTGGCACGCAGAAATGCTCTGCGATCAGAAGCCATGGTGAAAGCTGACGTTTTTAGGGCTGACATGGCAAGAGGCCTCACTGCCCACTCCCGCAGAGTCCTCCCCTCACTTCTAACAAGCCTGTCCCAGCATGCTCAACTGTCTGCGCCGTTCTGGGGTCCTCCTTCCTGAGGGACTTCAGGCTCTTTCTTACAGCCCTGAACAGATTGAAAGCGTCCTCCTTTTATGGTCATTTTGACTTTGGGGAGCAGCCAGAAGCCCCTCTGTGTCAGACTGGGCACAAGGTGGAGGAGGACCCAGTGTCACGCCATTACAAACTCCTCTGGGGAGCTCTCAGCAGCAGCATCGCTGCCGGTTGGACGCAGCTCTAGGACACGCACAGAACGGGACCCCAGAACTGCCGCGGCAAGAGTCCAGAACAGTGGAGTGGGCGTACTCCACGGGAAAAGGACTGTTGATGGGGACTGGTGACAGCTGGCATTTTAAGGTCATACTTTGTAAACTTGAGCACCATGCACTTCACTCAGCCTTTGCAGCAGAGGTTTGGAGGGAGCTGGCCACAGCAGCTCAGCGTCCCAGGCAGCCTGGAGCCTGGCAGAGTCTGCTTTCCTGGAGCCCTGGGTCAGCAAGCACAGGGACCCTGCCCAGGCCTTACCCAAGCAGCAGCAGCACAGAGACTGCTGGCCTTCGTACTGTGCTGTCAGGTTCCTTGGGCATTCTACCTTGGTAACAGAGGAGGGGGGTGTTCTCCCATTTTTGCCACATGACTGGCTCCGTGGCTGCTGTCCCCAGGCAGATTCTCTGCCTGTGGCCCGAGGAAGGCTTTCCTTAGACCTTGCCATCACTTATGAGCAGAGTGGCTTGGCGTTTCAGCTCTACAACCTCTGGGGCATGTGTGCTGCTGGCCCTGGAGGGCTGGCTTCTGCCCAGACCTGAGGGGCTCTGCAGTCCGAAAAGGCGGGGTGGCTGGCTCCCCAGTTTGCTCTCCAGTGCTGGAGCCTAGAAGGTGACAGTTTTCCTGCATGGGAAAGTAGCTGCCAAAGCAGGAGCACTGAGTGGGGATTTTTCTGCTGTAGTTAAAATCGTGTTCTGAGGGGTAAAAGAGATTTGGACTCATAGCTTGCACAGAAGATCTCAGCCCAAGGGTAGGAAGGGGCAGTGAGGCGTGAGCACAAAGGGCTGACTACGTGTCGCCCACGCGGAGCCTGCGTGGACCCGCCATTCTGGACCGCCCCTGGATCTGCCCAGGGACCTTCTTTTCCCTCTTCTGTAGGAGCTTCAGACAGACTCACTGGAGATGCCCTCTCCCTGGCCGCAGGCATGCTGGCCACAGCCTACCGCACATCAGCGTCCTCCCCGAGGAGGCCGTCTCACCTTTTTCTGGGCTCTCTGGGGAGCTCCTCCCTTCCTGGCGTCAACACCTCCATATGTTCTCACCGAACTCTCACTCTCACCCTCTCTAATTTGGAGCACCTGAGCTACGTCCATCGGCTGAGTCATAGTCACTCCTGCAAACCCACGCAGTGCCTGCCGCCTGAGGTGCACGTCAGGGGCCCACTGGGTAGCAAAGGCCAGGTGAACAGTGTAGGCATCCTGGGGTGCCTGGGGATCCAGCGGAGTCCACGTCTGGTCATCCTCCGAGAGGCACCCGAGGAGTGCCTTGGGCTTTCCGCGCGTCCTGAGCGTGTGTCCACCGCCTTACGTAGCTTCGCGGGGTGGCTGGCGGTGGGCATCGGCGCCTTCCTTAAAGAGCGATGGTGGGCTTCCAGTCGCTGAGCCCCGATCTCAGCGCCAGGTCCCAGTCAGGCCTGCCTCTGTCCTGCCCTGTTCTGTCTCCCAGCGTCTGAGCTCAGAGCTGCTATGGAAAAGGGGCACTCTGAGCTCTTCAGTTATACAAGTCACTAGCACCAAAAGGAACATGAGCCAGGACAGAGCAAACGCTTCCTCCCACCCTGGATAGCTGTCTGCAGAGGGGCAGAGGAGGAATGGGGGCCTGAGAAAAACTTCCCCATCCGGTGGGGTAGAGCCTGCCACGGGCGCCTAAGACAGGCCTGGAGGGCGGAGGCGCACAGGGTGGGGGTGCACAGAGAGGTCGCGTCACGGGGCTGCCTTTCTCAGGGGCTGAGGGCAGGGCACGCGGCTTTGTTGGAGGACCTCTTTCATCACCAGAACTTGAAACCTACAGGCACACATCCTAAGCCACTGGGTAAAGCCTGAACGGTGCACAGCCCCAAGTCCCCATCCGGGACCTGGTCTGGATGTCCCTGATTCCTGGTAACAGCGTCCCACGCCCTACTGGCTACGTGAGAATTGAGTGTTCCCACCTCTGGCCACCCTGCATCAAAGGAAGGCCGCGCCAGTTCACACAAAGCACAAGATTTCTTGGCTCCGTCTTCATGCCATAGTTACCCTTCAACTTCTTCAAGTTCTTTTATGTAATTCCTAAATAACAGAAAAGAGTAAGAAGGAAAAGAATGACAAAGGATACAAAATTTCATTAAGCCGAGTAATAGGAATTCGGCAGTGCTTGCTGCATTGGATGACGTTATCTTCTGATTAGCTGTACAGGTTACCAGAGTGACCACGCAATCCAAAACAGTCAGCTTTCAGACTGCTGAGTATGGAGCAGCTCGGCTTCTAGGACAGAACGACACCAGCCTCCCTCCGCAAGCCACTGCCCCCAGCTCATGCAGCAGCACAAGCTGAGTCCTGGCTGAGGACCCACAGCCCCCGTGAGAGCGTGTGGCAGAGGGGCCGGCTCCTCCAGAGTCCCCAAGTGCAGAACCACAAGAGGCAAGACAGGCAGGGGCAGGTGGGCACCAGGCCTGCAAGCCAGGCGACAGATTCATATGTAGTCAGAAAACAGGGGATAGCAGAGACACAGGGAAACCACAGTCTCAGAAATACGTGTGCTCCCAACCGACAATTTGGAAGGAGTTTAGAGACCAACACTGAACAAATCCAGAGACAAGCTAGCGAAACTCAGAGACAAACTCCGACCAAATGCTTGGCCACCCTGAGGCTAGAAATCCACCACTTTGGCGGCAGGGTCTGCGCAAATTTAATCAACCGTTAGTGCAAGAAAGTATGACTCTACATGAGCACAACAACGAAACCCAGCTATCCAAATGCTTACCCAGCTGGGAGGCAGGCTCAGGCGTTCCACTCACAGCCTTGGAGTCCTGCCCTGCCGCTGACCCAGGCGGCCATTTGTAATCAGCCATGGTGCCCTTCGACCATGAGGCTCACCAGGAAGGCTAGGGGGCACAGGGCCTCCCCAAACAAGGTTCCTCTCCATGCAGTATCTCACTGGGGCCTCCAAATGTTACAACGAATAGCACAAAACACATGTGGAAGCTGAGAATAGGTACAAACAAGCTTTATGTTAGCAGGTAGCTCCAAACTGGACTTCAGAATGCGGACCCTGAAGGGACTTTGTACTCAGGTTTTATTGAATTTATCTTATTGAATTTTGTTTATTTTATTTTTGGCTAGCTCAGGCTGCCATAAGAGCAGGTCTGGCGTGGCATGTGGAGCTGGGGATTGAACTGTGGTCCCCTGCACCTGACTGAGTTTGCCCAAGCAGGTACTTTACACAACTGGGCTAACCCATAAGCCCCTGTACTAAGATTTTACACAGTTACAAGTAACCATAGCAGCCATATTACTTCACTTTTAGAATTTTGCAAGAATGTCCCAAGGCTTACCTTTCCCAGGGGCTTGTAGTCAAGCCAGATGTGCTTCGAGTTAAACTGACTCCACAGTTTGGGCTGCCCGTCTGTTCCTGTAGCTAAGTACCTGTTGCTTCTTCGTGGGTTCTATAGTTAACTGAGTGGGAGGGACGAGGAGTGAGTTTGTCCAGTGTAAGGGACTTCTAAAGTGGAGTCCAGGATCCAAAGAGCCACCTTAGCCATGTCAGCCTCTGTCCCATTTCCTCCCTGCTTCAGCATGGGCCTCAGGGACTGCATCTCCTTGGCATCGTACTATGAGTACATCGACTTCTCTACAGATGATGTCCCCGGTCCCCGCATCCTGGCCACGAACAGGCCTCTACTGTGGAGAGGGTGGCAGGGAATCGGGTGCCTGGGTTTCATTGTTGATGCAGAAGCAACCTAGGCTGGACCTGGGTTCCAGCTTCTCCTGTTCCTGTCCTCTCAGATCCACCTGAAGGGCGCATACCAAGGAGCTGATGGAGGTGAGGCTGGTATTGTGGTCACTGGGGAAATGATGGGCAGTTTATCGGCTTTATGCAGCAGCTACAGCACAGGATGAGGAGGAAGCCCGACCCTCAGCAGGTCCTGCAGACCCTGCTCTCGGGCCCAGGACCAGTCCCTTGTCCTCAGCTCTCCTGCTGTCCCTGGGCCCCAGTACGGTGGCCACCCTGGGCCTTCCTGCTAGTTCACACGTGCCATTCACATCCTTCAAGCACACTTACCTCACTGTGCTGTTTTGCTTTCTGCCTGTGGAATGCCTTTTCCCCCTTGTGCCCCGGGGCTGCTGTCCCCTCCGTTCCTGTCTCTGGTGAGCTGTGGGTTTCTTGGGGATTCCTGAGCTGCCCCAGGTAGCTGAGGTCCCGGCACTCTCTGCTCCCCGCAGCCTGCTCCCCGGCCCCTTGAGGCACCCTTGGCTGTCTGGAGGGGTCCCGTGGACCTTCTGCTGCCTGTGCTGCTCCATGAGCTCCTCCTGGTCTGTGGCTTTTTCCTTAGACTTGGAAGCAAGAACAAACCAGTGGCATTCAAATGTGTTTGTTCATCACGGTCTATAAACTTCCACTGATCTCCCCTTGGCTGGAAATACTTTAGGGTAAAGTGCAGTGTTTGTACCAGCTGGAACCCACAGGTACCCACCTGCCCAGACAGCCCGAAAGTGCCCTGCAGCTAGCCAGTGGCACCCATGTCCGCTTCATGCAGAATGGCCCGGTCACCACGTGGAAGATTCACCTGTGTCTGTGCTAGGGAAGGAAGGTGGGATCCCAGCAGAAATTTACCCAACCTGGATGAGTTCTGAAGCCTTTACAGAAGAGCTTCCTGGAACGCCAAAGAACAGAACAAATTAAAAACCACCACCTAGACTCTGCGGATCTGCACTTTAATGCAGAGGTACCTTCTGAGGACGGAGGGAAGTGACGTCTCAGCTGAAGGGGCAGAGAACAGAGTGAAAGTCAGGAGATGTCCAGCTCTGGTGCAGGAAGTCTGAAGCCCTCCGGGGGACGGGCAGGAGCAGAGTCTACAGACAAGAGAAGCAGGCAAAGTGCGTGCTTACTGCTTCAGATCCTCTTCTTATTATATAAGTATTTATAGGACACGGGGTTTTTTAATTTTTTTTATTTTTATTTTATTATTTTATTTTGTTTTTTGTACTGGGGATTGAACTCAGGACCTGGTGCTTGCCAGACCAGCATGTTAATAAGTAAATCACAAAAATATCATTTAAAATAAATACTTCATAAAATTCAAAGAAAATTATTGTGAAAAATTGGAAGTGGGAACTACTTGGCAACCTCTAATGGCGATCCACTATGATAAACCACTTTAGTAGGGCTGAAAGAGCAAATTTCTCTGTACAAGAGAAATTCTTCTGCTTTAGAACTTTGTCCTTTGAAGCTGCCCGGCTCTGTAAGTGTCTCCTGGCTTTGTAGCCTCTTTCCTGAGCTCTGTAACCACGAGAGTGTAACCCAACATGCAGGACACCAGACCTCATGTTGTACCAAATGTTGAAAGCAGGGGATCACTGAACTCCCCTTGTAAGCGATGACCTCACCCCCCAGCCAATCAGAACTGCCAGGCTGCTCTGTGGTGCCTTTGTGCCCCTGCTTGTGCCCCATATGGAAGCCCTAGACCACCTGAGATCGGGCCTGATATTCTGAGTGAGCCCATAAGTGCCCATGGACATAAATAAACCTGCCTCTCAGACCTGGGTGTCGCTTCTGCTCACCGTCTTGCAGGGTCAGCAGGAACTTCTACCCAACTACTCCAGTTGCCAAAAAACCAGCACCAGAACAGGACAGAGGAAGCAATGCCAGCCTTGTTCCCAAACCTCCTGAGTGGATCATCTAGAAAGGGTAGTTTGACAAGGCCACCTTCCTCCGGAGACTTCAGTCCCAATTCCTGGCAGGCTGTGCTGCTTCTCTCCTTAGACGTGGGCCAAGGCCACTGCAGGCAGCTCAGGTTGCAGCGGGTGTGCTTGGGCCTGGTGCTGCCGCTGGGCCAATGTCAGTCCGTCTGAAACATCTTGTCCTTCTCTTACTCAACGAACAGGTGCACGGAGGCTGGCATTCCTGCAGGGAGGCCTAGGACTGTCAGGCAGAATGGCTGAATTCTGGGTATAGTTTCTCCCTGGAAATTTGGGGTAATTATGGACCAGAAGTGAAGTCCCCCAGATGAGTTGTCGCTGTCATCACTGAGGAATTGTTTCACACTTCTAGGCTTGAGGGAGGCACCTACATGAGCCTCACAGAGCTGCTGGCTTCGGGCCTCCCCTTGGGAGTGGCGGCACCACTCTGGCCCCCTGCGCTGCCCAGCCACTTTCTGTCCTTGGCCAAATCACAGGCATCATCTAATTTCTTTATGTCCCATCATGGAACTTGAGCCCAGTGGGAGCAGAGCTACGTCCTATTTACTCGCAAACCCCCATAGCCTAATAGAGCGCCTACGGGAAGCCGCAAAGTTAATTTTCCAATGAATAAGCAGAGAACATACTTCAGTGAACGTGTTGTTTTCGCTGCAATGTGAGACAGAAGCTCGTCTGCAGCAGCCTCCTCCATGTGGAGTCTTGGCGTCTGTATTTCCTAACAGATGCTCGATGGGAAGTGGTTTAGTTCAGCAAGCTTTCTTTGTGTCTGAAGACTGTAGCATATTTATTCATCTTCAAATAAGATCACTCTGACTCTCATGTTTCATGGCCTGTACATGTCCCAGCTCCCCACAATGAATGTAGCCACATACAGAAAACAGGTGCTAACACACACACACACACACACACACACACACACACACACACACACAGAGGAGGACGCATCTTACTAGTGTTGTGCACAGCGGAAAGCATCTAGACCGAAACGTGCAGACCGAGACGGACGTGGCTCTGATGTTCTGCTGGCAGCTGTGGCAGAGGAAGGCAGGGTGAGCTGGGGAGACGGCCTGTGTATCCCTGTCTTTGTCAGGATGTGTGGTCACCACGGAAAGCCTTTCACTTGATAAAATAAGTCAAATACCTTTCTCTCTAGCTCAAGCTACAGTTTGGCTCTGAGTGCCCTGTGGAACCGCTGATGCAGTCCATGGTTAGACACCGGAAGAATGCTTGACACTGGGGTCAGCCATGGTCGCTGTGCGTGTTCTTCATGGTCCATTTGTTTTTTTTTAATTTTCAGAGATTGAGAAGGGCGGGTGCGGCGACCCCGGAGTCCCCGCCTACGGGAAGCGCACCGGCAGCGGCTTCCTCCACGGGGACACCCTCACGTTCGAGTGCCAGGCGGCCTTCGAGCTGGTGGGAGAGAGGACCATCACGTGCCAGCAGAACAACCAGTGGTCGGGCAACAAGCCCAGCTGCGTGTGTGAGTGTCCCCCGAGCAGCTGCAAGAGGCGGCTCCCGGACGCCCAGGGCGTTCTCCAGCCCCCGTCACCCTGGCCTCGGCTCAGCCTCACTCCTGTACGTTAGCTAGGGTAGCTGAGCGTGTCCTGGTAGAGAGGACGTCGCACACAGCACCTCCTCTTCCACAGCGCTGATGAACTTCTGGGTCACATCCACACAGCCACGGAGCTGCCGTGAGCTCCTGCGGCCCCCGTTGCTGCAGCATGAGTGGGTGCTGCCTGGGTTCGTGGCGGCCAGCAGTAGTGGGGACTTGGAGTAAACTGCGTCCTCTGGAGTGTCGTACTGTACCCAGGAAAGATTTCACAGCCAGATCACAAAGGCTTTTTCAAAATTTTCAGATAAACATGGCAGAGGCTAGGAAGCAAATGCAACAGGGAGCAAAATCTTCCTCGACACCTTCGAGAACTTGCTCCCGGCCAAGAAAATACATGCATGTGCTTTCCTAAAGAGTGCATTTGTGAAAGTGAAATTTCTGGAAGATTTGTAAGCTACTCAACTTGAGCACGGTCTGAATTTCCCTGTTGTTTGGTATTAATCTTTTCCTTCTAAATATGAAACATAACTAACTTGGCAAGCTCACATTCGAGGGAAGCCTAAGGTCATAAGGCACAGCAGAAAAGCAGGCTGACTTGTTCCTGCGTGCTGACACAGCCGCGCTCCTCTGCACGCAGGAAATGGCAGCTGACAGTTGTGATCATCGGCTCACGTGTTTAGCCAAGTTGTCACAGTAATCAAAAAAAAAAAAAAAAAAAAAAATCAAGCCTGTGCCCAAATGCGAGCAAGCTCTGGCTGTGCTGAGCCAGAAAATGGGACATCTGATGTAGGTTGGGGACAGAGAGTGCCAAGGGAGCCTGCGCCTGAGCCCCCCCTCCCCCCGCGTGCTCAGGGCCCAGAAGGGCACCACTGGGTGACAACATCTCCCTATCTCCACAGTCTCCTGCTTCTTCAACTTCACGGCGTCCTCGGGGATCATTCTCTCGCCCAATTACCCCGAGGAGTACGGCAACAACATGAACTGTGTCTGGCTGATCATCGCGGAGCCCGGAAGCAGGATCCACCTCATCTTCAACGACTTTGACGTGGAGCCGCAGTTTGACTTCCTCGCCGTCAAAGACGATGGGGTTTCTGACATAACTGTCCTCGGCACTTTCTCTGGCAATGAGGTCCCAGCCCAGCTGGCCAGCAGTGGGCACATAGTGCGCCTGGAGTTCCAGTCGGATCACTCCACCACTGGCAGAGGGTTCAACATTACCTACACCAGTAAGTGACTCAGCCACGGCCAGGTGGTTGTGCAGCTGGGGCTCAGGGCTCAGGGCTCAGGGGTCCTGGGGTCATTATGACATGACAGGAGCATTAGCCAGCTCCCCCTGGTAACAGGAGGGGGGGAGAGAGAGAGAGAAGGAGAGAGAGGGAAAGGCGTGCACACCAGTGCTGAAGAAAGATGCCCTACTTGCTTTTATAAATCCTTATAGCATGTTGGTGGTCTGTCAGCACTTGTGTGAGAACAAAATTTACATAAGAAAGAACAAGACAATAATAACGCAATTTTTGCTTGTATATATGTCAGTTACATGTTTCAAATTTGAGTCTTGGACATCACCGTATTTAGGGAATTGATATGCCTGGATTCTCTGGCTCCCCATATATCTATCCATCTTTTTTCCTTCCTTCTTCTCTTCCTCTAGCCACCTAAATGCTGGTCCATTCATCCACCCATTCTCCCCTTTATCTCTTTATCCATCCACCTATGCATTCTTCCTCCTAATGACCCTGCATCCATCCATCCATCCATCCATCTACCCATCCATCTATCCATACATATCCACCACCCACTGACCCATCCATCCAGTCATTATTCATCCATCTACCCATCCATCCATCATCCATCCATCCACTCATCCACCTATCCATCTATCCATCCACCTATCATTCACCCATCTAGCCATCCACCCATCCATCCACCCAATCATCCATCTGTCCATCTATCCATCCATTCACCCATTTCTGACCCATCCATCCACCAAACATCCATCCATCTATTCATCTACCATCCATCCATCCATCCACCCATCCAGCCACCCATCCACCCACCAATCATCCATCCATCTACCCATCTATATATCCATCCAAGCACACATCCATCCATCCATCCATTTGTCCATCTACCCATCCATCCATCTATCATCCAACCATCTATCCATCTATCCATCCTTGACTTTATCTTCCTTTCCTCATCCTTCTATCTATCTATATGCAGTGTCATAAAAGCATGGAGATTCAGAGGTCAAGGACCAGCAATTACAACACCAGCTTTTAGAGACACTGAGTAAATTTTGATACAAAAGATAACTTGCCTTAATTTCCACATTGTGCAAACAGATTTTATACAGTAACATGCATTTAAATGCAATTAGAGATAATAAAGCAAGATAGTGGAGCTGGGCGTGGTGGCTCATGCCTGTAATCCCAGCACTCAGGAGGCTGAGGCAGGAGGATTGGTGCGAGTTCAAGACCAGCTTGGGCCACAAAAGTGAGCTCAAGGCCAGCCTGAACTGCATAGTGAGACCCTGTCTCAAAAAGACCAAAAAAAAAAAAAAAAAAAAAAAAAAAAAAAAAAAAAAAAAAAAAGCAGGATAGTAATACTCATATCTATAGTACCAATATATCATTTATCCACTGCTCCTCTTAAGTACTGTACTTAGAATTTGCTAGCAGTTATTTCAGCACTGATACAGCAACTCAGGACCACAGCTGTACTATTCCTCATTCTGTAAATAAAGACAAGAGAGCCTCTGTCTTCAGATCCTGAGTGTAAGGGCCAGGACTGCCACCAGACCAGATGCACCTTATCTTTCGTCTGTCTCTAGTGAGTGGGAGATGGTGCTTTCCACACCGAAGAGAGCTATGGGCATGATGATCAACACCGTTTACTCACTTCCCCTGTAGATATCGATATCTCAGTGATAAATGTGTTTAAGAATGATGCGTAACTGAAATTTGGAGAAATAACGGCTCTATGAGTGTGTTCTACTCCCTCCTTTTTAATACTCATAACTAATGGTTAGCCTCTTTATTACACGGCTCTCTCTTTTGCTTTTCAGCATTTGGGCAAAATGAGTGTCATGACCCTGGCATCCCTATCAATGGGCGGCGATTTGGTGACAGGTTCCTCCTGGGGAGCTCAGTTTCCTTCCACTGTGACGATGGATTTGTGAAGACCCACGGGTCAGAGTCGATCACCTGCATCTTGCAGGATGGGAATGTGGTGTGGAGCTCCACCGTGCCACGCTGTGAAGGTGGGCCCTGGCCTCTACGGCCCTGCACCTCGGTCCCTCACGTGCCCCTGGACAGCGTCCCTGGTAGTTCCTAGGAGTCCACAGCCAGGACAGCAAAGGGCCTCTAACGAGAGACCTATATTCTGGCAGGTTGGGGCCAGGAGGGGGCTGGGCTGCTTCCTCTCAGCAACTCTGAAGAATGGGAGGCAAAATAGATTTTTAAAAAGTTACTGCCTGTGTCCACAAGCACAGACCATGGTGCAGGGACCAGACAGCACAAGCACAGGTGACAGTGTGCCGAGGTGAAGCACACAAATGCATCAGCATCTCAGGGTGAGGATTTAAGGGGCCCGAAAGGAGCGTGTGCCCCAGAGTGGGGACCGTGTCATTGGGCAATTTTCCCTTTTACTCTATTTCTCCTTCCTGGCCATCTGAAGTCGGCATGTGTTTCTTTTTAATGAGTAGTTGGAAGAGAAATGTATAAGCAGAGGCAATGCACTTGGCAGGAACACTTGGCTGTGTCCACACCAAGCCTGCATCGCGCCATGCAGAGACCCTCAGCCCAGGCCTGCCCAGGGTCCCTGCCCTGCCCCGGAAGGCCCTGAAGGCAGGTGCCTTGTCTCGTGGAAGTGCATCGAGCAAGCCCACTCCGCCTCAGCTGCCAGCTCTGAAGACCATACCGATGCCCTCTTTGCTTTAATAAATCCTTACGGCAAGCGAGCAGCCTGTTGGCACCCACCTTGGGTACAAAACTGACACAAAGAAGGGCAAGAAAACCACTGTGGTGTTTTCATTTTGATCAGTGCTAATCACGTGTGTTAAATATGTAGTCTGTGCCTTTTGCACTGCACAAGGCATTAGTAAATGGGGCCATTTTTCATCCTCTGTACATGAGTATATACACAGGCGAACTGTGCTCACTTGTGTGCCTGAGAGCGGAGCAGACCAGTCCTGTTCCCACACTGGGCTCTGGCCAAACACGTCGCTGCTGACTGAAGCTTGAGTGCTTTCATGAGGAGCATGCCTTAGACAGACAGTCCTCTACTCCGGTTCTGACACTGTGGACTGCACTAGGAAGAGCTGCTTACAGAGGCGTCAGGGCTGTGGGACAGGTCCCTGAGCGCAGCCTGTGTGGGAAGGACCTTTGGAAGAGCCAGCATATGAGCCAGGAAGGCCTCACAGTAACTGTTAGGAAGAGCCCAGCCCGACCCCAGCCCAGTGAAGGTAAACACAGGTAGGTCCAGGACAGGCTGAGAGCACGCCCACATTGCAGCAGTAGAGAGATCCTGGTGAGGGACTCAGAAAGAACTTCTCTGCCTGGGAAACTCTGCCGGAGTGCAGATGCATTCTGGAGGGACTGGGCAGAGAAACTATTAGGACGGGACCAAGTCAAGTGCCAGGTGACAAGTCTGGGAGAGAGAGACAGGGTCCCGGCTCTGAACCGCATGAGCAGATCAAGTTCTCGCCACTCTCTGGGGCAGCTCTGCAAGTTCTCTCCTGAGTGTCTTCATGAATATGTTTTTAGAGAAAGGCGTGGTGAGCACTGCTGCCTGGTGCAGCCCAGGGACCGGCAGGCCGTAAAGCACGCATCTCCGCACCCTCACCTCCGTGTCCACTTGATCTGACACTGGGTGAGTTCTGGCTCTCCCTCAAAATCAAAGTCAACGTGAAGAGTCAATGTCGTGAGGCAGTCAGGACCCCGAGGCAGCCAGGACACTCACAGAAGGGCCTCTTGGGCTGCCCCAGAAAGTGGCAGGAACGACGGCACTGGCGCACTCAACAGTGGGCTGGGTGCGCTGAGGGGACTGAGTGGCAGTGCATGGATCTTTGACCACAGCACATTTTTAAAACATTTAAACATTCCCTGTGATTTGTGACTACCCAGGTAGACAGCGCCTCACCTCGCTCCAGGCCAGGACTGTCATTTTCCTCTGGCATCACTGTAAAATCAGCTTTATGATTGGCCATTGAGTGAACCTCAGGATCAAAATAAACACAGCCCGCAGCGGGGACCATGTTCTGAGTAAAATGCCATTGCATAATAAAACTGATTCACAGCAGATGGATGAAAGTAAATCAGAAGCTCGCTCCAGTTGGTTATCTATTCAGGAGAAAGCCCCAGCCTGAGCCCCTCCGTCCCTGTACCCACAGGGCGGCGAGGTCCTTTGCACCAAAATCAGGCGAGGCCTGGAGATCTGCAGAAAACAGACCCCAAACCCAGAAGCTGAAGGAGAGGCCTACGTGGCGGGGGGG
The DNA here is from genome assembly GCA_004027025.1 of Myocastor coypus. Taxonomy (NCBI): domain Eukaryota; kingdom Metazoa; phylum Chordata; class Mammalia; order Rodentia; family Myocastoridae; genus Myocastor; species Myocastor coypus. The sequence goes on from PVJA010007022.1 coordinate 28,071, forward strand.
CCCAAGAGCAAGGTTGGAAGCCGAGGGTCAGCGGCACTCTAAGCAGCGTCCCCGAGGAAGTCAGATGGGAGGGGCAGCGGCCCAGAGCAGCGGGGACCTCCCTGCCAGAGAAAGAGCAGCGCTGCGCGGCTGTATTCAAGTTGCATCATTGTTAGGAATATGAATGACGAATGCCCATTGTTGAAAAAGAGTGAAAAAGTGTATTTCACAGCAGCACAGGGTTTGGTTTTCCTTCAGAGTGTTGTTAACCCCAGAGGAGCGCGCAGGCCCAAGCGGGCCACGGGTCTAGACCGGGGCGCACTGCACCCTCGTCATCTCCCCCCACCCCACCCTCGCTCTCTTCTCCCCTCTTCACCCTCCCCCAACCTTTTCCCCTCCCCCTCTCCTTCCAGGCTCTAACCTGCTCGCTCCCCAGCTCTCTGACAGATTTAGAAACAGAAAATCCTAACCCTAAAGAAAACAGAGCTGGAAAATTATCTATGAGGTAGAAATAATTGTGCATGGGTGTATCCCCAAAATTGGTGATCTGACAGCACATTAAATACCAAAATAATGGCCCACAGGCATGCTCAGGGACTATAGTTCAATCCCTGGCACCACATACCGCACCAGCCACCGAGTCCAGGCATGGTGGAGTATGCCTGTAATCCCAGCACTGGGGAGGCTGAAACAGGAGGATCAACAAGTTCAGGCTGCATAGTGAGACCCTGTACCAAACACATTAAAAATTTTACAAAGTAATGGCCCAAATGAAAAGTGGAAAACATAAAGTAGCACAGGAAGTATTTGGGAAGAGCTGGAGGGCTGAGAGTAGACAAAGACCCGGTGGCAGAGTGGAGCACGCGTCCTCGTCTCCCCAGAACCAAGAACCTCCACAGTGGCACGCTGTGCACACAGGACGCCCTGTGGAGGGGCTGCGACGGTGTCCTCCACATTCCTCTGACGGGTCCTTGACGGGTATCTCCCCACAGCGCCATGCGGTGGACATCTGACAGCGTCCAGTGGGGTCATTCTGCCCCCCGGATGGCCAGGCTACTACAAAGATTCTCTGAACTGTGAATGGATCATTGAAGCCAGACCAGGGCATTCCATCAAAATAACCTTCGACAGGTAAGAGGCAGGCTTGTCCCCTTCAGCCTGAGGGCTTGTGTCTGTCCCATCTTTAAGCAAACAGGTCTTACACCCAGAAGGACCCCAAGGAGCCCCACATTCATGAGGCAGAGGCTCTGGAGGGCCAGCCCTGTCCTGGGTGCAATCTCTGGCCCACAGCTGGCTCTGCCTCCCATGCTGCTGGGGGGAAGGGGTGCTGAGTGGCCTCGTCACCAGCAGGCATTGTGTCCCTCCTGGACTTGGTGCCCAGTGGCTCAGGGAAACTGCTCCCCATCTCCCCTATCCTGTCCCTGCCCCTGTCCTGTGGCAGCTCAGGAAAGACATGACAGCTGGGGCCATAGCACTGGGCGTGTGGAGGTCCCTGAAGGCCACAGACCGGGTGACTGCTGAGTGCAGCAGGTGCCTTGCCTGAGTCTCCCAGGAGCAGTGCTGCTGCGGGCACTCCAGGGCTCAGCTTGTTGGTGGTAAACTTGGCAACCTGCAGGATGAGTGAGCGACCTGAGCTCTGTGTGAGAAGACGTTTTCCCCTTCGGGTTATGCCGAAATCGATCTTTTGATTAAAAGCTAAAAATGGTTTGGAACAAGCCACGAGCTTTGAAACCTAAGGAAGCATCCTCAGCAGAAGGTCCAAGAGCCGGCTGCAGGCCACACCAAGCTGCTCCAAGGAGCCTCTTGGCTGCATCGCACGCCGATTCTTAATGTGTCCTGACCCCGAGATAGATGAACAATATTATGTTACACCTTTTTGTTCCTTATTAATTTCCTAAAAATCAGGATAGCCATGCTAGAAATATATTTTAGCAGAAGTCACACTATCTTTAGTAACTATTTCATTTGAAATTATTATTCATGCTCTTTCTTTTCTCTGTTGGATGGTAATAGTCTCAACTGTGACAGTTTATCAAGTCAAGGGAACACTTTTGGTTCACTTATGTGCCTTAGAGGGAATTCCTGAAAGTGAAATTCGCCAATTAAAATAAAAAAAAAAAAACACTAACTCTATAAACATTCAGAAACATAACTATTGTTTCCTATTAGCTCACTACTCTTGATACTGGGGGAGGGACTGGATGGGCACAGGCTGCCCGGCAGAGCTTGCGCCACTGAGGGAGCCGTAGGTGTGCGTCCTCCCCGGCACAGCCTGCTCTCAGCTGTGGGCAGCTGCACTTTCTTAATTTCTACTCTTCATGGTGTAACTTCAGTGTGGTAGTTTCCAAGATCCCAGGCACTGGTGATTCTTCTCCTGCATACAGACAGCACCCAGCCCCTAGAGAGCGGGGTGGGCTGCCCCGACCGCAGCCTCCTGGTCTGGGGCCAGTTCAAGTCTCCTACAGGACCTCTTTGTCCTAGACGCTGAAGTACTCACCAAGGGCGTGGTCATCGCCTGTGTGCCAGCTACCACAACACACAGAGCCTCCCGTGCTTTCTGTTTCTAAGGTCGCAGCAGAGATCTCAAGCTGCTGGGTGGACACCTACCAGTGTTAGGCACTGCTGCAAGCTGCCATGAAGTTTCCAGTCCTTAAAGCATTCTCTGGTGTCTCCAATGGCGATTTGCGTAGAGTTGTTCTCCTGCCCTGAAAGAGTTGATACAGGCCTTAAGGGTGCAGCTGTTTCCAGGAGAGACGCCTAAACAGCTTTGGGTATTTTGTTCCTTCTTCTTTAAGAGCTCATTTGCCGTCAGCACGTCCATCTCAAGGTGCCAATAATTGTGTTAAAGAGGAGTTTGTGAAAAATACCTTGAAAGTGCATAATCATTGATTTTTCACTAATTGAGGGTTATCAATTAGGCAGATACTAATTATCTATGCCTGAGAAAACTAATCAAGTTTGTAGTGGGTTTTGTTTCAGAACTGAGTAGAGATCCTTGTTTATAAAGATCTCCAATATTGTAAGATAGTATTGGGTAAATTGGATGGGTTTGTGGTGCTCTGATTCTTCCAGAAAAAAAAAAAAAAAAGAAGAAGGAAAGAAACAATGCTATCCTTTCGTGATACAGGTCCCCGAGGTGCAAATGGGTGTGATGATAAAGATTCAGTTCCCATGGATATCCACGGGGTTCAAGCACCATGGGGCGTGGGGAAGACATGGTCTCTGGGCTCAGGAAGCAGTCTCCTCTGACTTGATGCCTCCGCAGGTTCCAGACGGAAGTCAACTACGACACCCTGGAGGTCAGGGACGGCCCCGCCAGCTCATCGCCCCTGATTGGAGAATACCACGGCACGCAGGCGCCGCAGTTCCTCATCAGTACTGGCAACTACATGTACCTGCTCTTCAGCACTGACAGCAGCCGCGCCAGTGTGGGCTTTCTCATCCGTTACGAGAGTAAGGGCCCGGGCGGGCGCGAGCACGTGGCCTTCTGTGCAGGCGCGGGGGCTGGGGGCTGGGGGCCGCATGACCCTTCCTGCCTGCATCCTGCACGCTGGGCAGCGCCACAGGTGCTGTCTTGGGGGGGGCATGTCATCTGTTTTCATTTAACTCCTTAAAATCATATGAATTACCTATTACAAAGCAAAATGACAAGCTGATTACCATGGAAGGTAATTATAAGTTCTTATTTTTAGAGAGGACTCTACTGGCCAGGGGGCTCTCTCTGGGCATTGGGAGGAGGCTTACTGGTCAGGCGATTGTAGTATGTGGCGAATCTATTGGCCCAGGCCGAGTGGTTCCACTCTGGAGAAAGCACAGATTATGGAAATCAGATGTAGCCACGCAGAACCACGCCCCGATGGCTACGTGTGTTCTGTGGCCTTATGTGGACTGTGTTTAGCACAATAGCGCAGCTCTAAATATTCCATCTCCTTCTGCATTCCTTGGGTCCAAGCCTGGCTCTTGGCACTAGCATCTGCAATGCTGGCGGCTAGTCCTTGTCACTCCACAGCCACACTGCAGCGCACCTGCTTGCGGACCTAGGCGAGAGGTCTCGTCCTGGGAAGACGTCCTTAGCAGCAGGCATTTCCAGATGGAATAAAGCACGGCAGACAGCACCCTCCACCCCAAAGCCTTCCTCCCAGAGGTTGAGGAGGACACAGCATGGCAGTTGCCATGGGAACCCAATGAAACACACAGGAATCTTGTAGGAGTTTCAGGGTCCTTCGCTTTCAGAACCTTATCTCATAATAAGATAAATTTTGAAGCTGTCCATATTCACAACTTTATGAATGCTCGAATGGGTTTCCCGCCTACATTCTGGGTTTTAAATCTTTCCTTTTCCTGTCCGTCTCCCCACGTCCTGCAAGAACAGTGAATCTTGGCCCAAAGCCTTGCCAGCTCGCCACTGCTAGCGTGGTCCTATGCTCACAGTGTAAAGCTGCACAGGAAGGGACCCCTGTGCACACACACACACACACACACACACACACGCACACCCATGACAGGACAGTAAATGATGAGACCCACAGCGCCTTGTGCTGCGGCAAGAACATTGATTATGCATGACCTCAAGATTCATGTCAAGCTTAATTCAAAGTCATGAGCTATAATTCAGATGTGCATCTATATGACATGTTTAAAAGCAATATTTTTAAAATTTACGAACAAGAACATCTCATATTGGACCCCTGCTTCAGGTCTTTTTAGGTGCTCCCCACTTTTGGAGCAATCTCTGCACATTAAATAGTTAAGCAGTGTTCTTTTCAACCTGACCCTCATTTTTTTGGACCATTCTCACTGACTTCGCTGTAGAAAGATGCACAGTGCTGTGATGCCAGGGAGAAGGTGCCCTTCCTTTGAGTCCCACAGTTCTAGCCACGTCCACAGGGGCTCCAGAACCCTCTTTTCTGAGGCTCTGTTATCACACTGTCCTGGCTACCTGATGTCCTTAAGGCATACAAAATATTTACTTTTCATAGTCATTTGCCTTTGGGTACAGTGAGGTGTGACATGGTGGCAGACCCTGTAACCAGGTGGGTTAGGACACAGTGCCACATTTTCGTGGGCTGCCTGTGCAGAGGTCGTCACTCCTCAGCAGTGTTCCCCATTCATCACATCTGTCCTACAGACACACAAGAAAGTGGACTTGCAGAGATGCTCCGGAATGTAAGAAGCGTAATGGGAACAGTGTGTTGGGGGGGGCGGGATTACAAGGAGATAGATTAATGCTGCTATGAGTAATTTAACACGCCTCATCTCTTTCTTTGGATGATGCCTGGTTCTTCCAGACCTCCCTACCCTGAACTTCTAGGGCTCCTCCTAGTAGCCCGGGCATTGTCTGCACTCTCTTCTGGGTTAGAGCATTGAAGCTGCATTGGAGAAATGCCGAGAGGGAAGGCCCAGCACCCGTAGGAGTAGGTGCTGCTGTTTGCTAACAAGCAGGGTGCATTTGAGGAGGAATGAGGAGACCACAGAACCTGGAGACACAGGCTACGGCCCTTGTGCAGGAAGGGTGGCAACAGCAAAGCCTGGGGTGCTGGTTTTAAGCCATGTTATTTTTCAACGATGTGTCTCACAGTCACCCTGGGTCTCTTGAGAGACTCCAGAGAGCCAGCTCAGGTGCCTGCTGCTCTGGGCTGGGCTGGCAGAGATTTGAGACACCCAGCGCAGCCGGTGGCCCCTGACTCCACAGGAGGGAGGGGCATTTTCTGGGATGTCACAGAGCTCCAGACTTCTTTGTGCCTTAGGATCCTGCAGACCCTGAGCCTCGGCTCTGGATGAGCAGATTAAGGGAGCCTGAGCCAGGGCCAGCGAGCTGGCATCTCACGAGGCCCAGGTTCCTGGAGTCATGTGGGCCTGACCTGGAAGCCCCAGACACAGGAGCCTGGGTGGAAGGAGAAGGAAGCAGGAACAAAGGCCAGAGAGATAGGAGGCTGGGGGAGCGGGAAGGGGGTGCGATGGCCACACGTGGTGTAGGCCTGCACTGTGGTCTTCTGAGGAGGGCACACTGGTCCCCAAGAGCAGGCCATGTGCCACTTCCCACGGCTCTGGTAGCCCCTCCTGAAACTCCGGGCTTCTGTGACTCAGGAATGAGTTAAAGTTGAGCTCCCTAGGTCACTTGAACACAGGAGACATGGTTGTGCTGGCACACGCTTGCAATCCCAGCACCCAGGCGGCCAAGGCAAGAGGCGTGGAAATCCACTGACTCAAAGGCTCAGCCCTGAATAAGTAGATAAATAGGCACGCTAGCCATGTAGTTCAGTGTAAAGGTAATGGATTCACTCCAGTGCTGGTTTAAAATAACAATAATGATAATAATAATAATCCTTTGTGCTTCATCCTAAACTGCTGACCCTGGCAAGCTGCCTTTGTGGGTCACCGTCATTCCCCTCACCCTGAGCCTGGGGTTCTCCTGAGCAAATACGAAGCACCCCAGGAGAGCATCCATGCTCAACGCTCCCTGCTTCTCGCAGCAGTGCCCTACGTCAGCTGCTGCCCCGTGGATAGCGGTTGGGCAGGGGCCTCTCTCAGTGGAGCCACGGAGGGTGGGAGCGAGCTTCCAGTCTCTAGCAGTCCGCTGGGCTGGGGTTGCCCTCTGCACTGTGCTGCTCACGGTCTGTGCAGTCACCAAGCTCACTCTGTGCCTGGGTCTCCTCCCCCTGCTAGGAGGCTGTGGCCAGCCTGGTCATGGGGCAGCCACTGCGTGACCCTTCCAGGCACTGTTCTGTTAACTGATTTTGAATGACCACTTCACTTCGTAAGGAGCTGCAAAACCAGTAAATGGAATTCTCAGATGTGTGGTTTTCCACTTAATTATGGAGCACTGGCTAAAAAGGCTTTTAGAAAAATTCGTAAATAGTATTTGAAGAAAGAATAACTATGAGATGCGAATGCAATGAACTCTTACACTGTGTGATTTAGAAACACGCAGTACAGATGAGTGTGCTTGGGGGCACGCAGGTGAGAGGAAACACGCGTACAGTCGGGGTTCTGGGGTGCAGTGCCTGGGTCTGGTCAGAATGTATGCTGAGACATCTAATGTAGTTAGCCAGGAGCATGCATGCTCTCTCTCTCTCTCTCTCTCTCTCTCTCTCACACACACACACACACACACACACACACACACACACAGGGAAGAAGGGGCAGGAGCCTTCCAAGGGCCTGGGCTTTACATTTCCATAAATAATTGACACTGACCCATTTGCTAAATTTCTGACCTGTTTCCTCACCTACAGGAGGGAGGTATAACCTCCAACCTGAAGCTAAGAGCCTATGGAAAGTGACAGGCTGACATTGTGTCCCCTATATGACAGTAGCACACATCTACTCATTCCTGGGACTAGACAGCTATTAAGATTGATAGAGAACGCAGAAGCCAACTTAGTTGTGTTAAATGCACAGTACTCTAGCTACGCATGGGCTACGCTGAGGTACGTTCGGTGTGATTGACCTCCTGTGTCCGCTGGTGGCACGCTTATGGCTGCTTGTTGTACAAAGGACAAATGCAGTGAAGCCTGCTTACACCATTTATGTGAAGAATTCCTACTCACTTTAAGTTTCAATTAAGAAAGAGTGGGAGCGGAATCTCAATGCGCCCCCAGTGCTCACTAAGCCCTTTCCTAGGGAGCACACCAGGCCCCAGCCTAGCGCTCTGCCAGCCTCAGTCAGGAGGGCGGCAAGTCTGAGCCCAGCCTGGCTCAAGATGAAACATCAGACGGGATGGAGACGCCCTCACTGCATAAGCCAAGTTCGCTCTTCAGCCTCACACAAAGTAAAAACAAAATGGGATCCGTTGAGCCTTGCTTTTCTGCATGCATCTGTGGAGGAGGGAGGCCAACAGAGAAGCCCTGAGGAGAACTCAGGGAGACCCCGGGCAGGCGCCCACAGCCAGCGTTCTGTGCTCGGCGCCGGCTGCGTCCCCCTGGTCAGCCCTGGGGTGGTTCCCACCCTCGGTGCCCGCAGCCTCCATGCCCAGCCTACGTTGCTGAGCTGCCCTCGCGTTTGTCACTGCGTTGCACCAGGCGCACCTTCCCCTCCTCCTCTTGAGCCCCAACAGCCAGCGATGCCAAGGGGCCTGAGGCCAGCCCACTCCCGGCTCAGCACGGTGTCCCAGATGGAGCTGTAGACACGGGCACAACACCAGCGCCTTGGGTTTCCACGTATAGAATTCTATACTTAGATCTATGTTTCAGTTTCCACTACATTCGTCTGTTTTGTAACTGTAAATTCTGGGCGGGAAAGGTCACCATTTCTAAACGTCAGTGTAAATGCTACTCATTGTTGTGTAATTCTCATATATATATAAAGCTGTAATCTCCGCCACGGTTGCCCACTGCAGTGCCAGAAAGCTGTTTGGTCACTACAGGAAACTACCTATAGCCATGCCAGGACTCAGTTGATTTTTCCAGAAGCTGGGTGTCTTAGTTAAGCTCTTCATAGGTGAGACACAAGACCAACACCTGCCATTTCAAGAAGGCAAGAGTTATTTGGGCTCTGAGCTTGTAGAGGTACGGTCCATCGCAAGCCAGGGTGATGTGGAGGAGGGGCGCAGCAGGGCAGAAGCAGTCCACGGAAGGTCACTTGTTAGTCTTTGGGAGCTTAGAACGATGGCTTAAGAAAACTTCTTGGGAAAATAAAGCCTTATATTTCTCTAGCTTTGGTTCCTTCTGTCATTACACCTCCTCTTTTGAAAATGACTCTAAGCTAGCTTTCCTGGCTCCTGCAGTGCCAGCCACCGTGGGCTTAAGGGGCCATTGCTCCTTAGCTCAGACCTGGGGCCCTCTGCCATCTCAGAGAACCATTGAGAGGCCAGGAGTCCCCACAATCCTCTGAGGGGTGATGACTGGCTGTGGAGACTCAGAGGACTGTGGGGGGAGCTATGACATAGTCATGTTGAGGACGAAGGCAGCGTGTAACACAGAGGCGACAGAGCACTGGAGCCTGGGGGGTCCCAGCACAGCACAGGGCTGCAGGATGCGGCTGGGCTATGAGCTGCTACGGGGTGATTCTCCCGTGTAGACAGAGTCCAGCGCTCTGCTCTGCAGGGGCCTCCTGCTGTGCTGTAACTGACTCCACGTCTCCACGGTGAGCTCAACCTCCCGCTGCCTTGAGGTAGGCAGCGCAGAAGGCTCCCTGCTCCCGCACTGTGAGAGACCCAGATGCCGCCGGAGCTCAGGAGGCTCCAGCCGGCTCCCGACGCTGGGCACCGTAGGGCATTGTGGAGCAGCAGTGCCACAGTCTGCCTGGGCTCCAGGCTCTCTCCGGCCATGCTTTACTGTAACCAATGAGAGAACAATGCTGGCCATTGCTGATCAGTTTTATAAGTCTCCTAATATCGTATTTCATGCATTTTACTTAAGGAGGAAAAGTACACCTACAAATCACATCGGAGATTGCAGCAGGGTGTCTGAGAGTCTAAGTAGGAGAAACAGTCCAGGGTTTCCGATGATCCCAGATCACGGCCCACGCTCGGAGCCGAGCGAGTGCCTGACACACACAGCAGCAGGCTTGCACTGCTTTGCGTGCACACATGTTAGTCATTCTCTTCTTTTATGCTCAGTTTGTTCATCACTTAAAATATGTGCCGCACTGGATGAGAAGCGCAAAGTGGAAAAGACAGCCGTGCTGTGATGCCGTCTAATTCCATCGCCTTATCTTGCACCTTTACCCACATGTTTTAGCTTTGGTTAATTACAGTCATCTCCAAAGTGGCTGTCTTAAGTACAGATGCTTAACTTGTATGGCTTTTAAAAAATGCCATTTTAAAAAGTCAACTGCAGCATAGTTTTATACTGCACTGTGTGTGTGTTTCTGTTTAGGCATATGCACACAAAGTCAGCGTGATCACCCAAATCTACCAGGAACCCACAGGACAGCCTAGCAATTAAAAACCAAAAGGGGAAAGACAGGGCCTGTGATAGCTCCTTGGTTTACAATGAAGAGAAGTGAATTCACAGAAGTCAGTGCATTATTCAGGGTTGCAGTATTGAGATGTCATCTGGTAAATTGTACAATACAAACCCCTCGAGTTCGAAACATAGGGCCAGCTACATGAACTAGGACTTTTCTTTACATGAATCCATTGCCGATGCTCGAGCGTAAATTTGATAATGGGTTATCCACTGATGATGTCTGGAGGGGCTTAGGGTTTGGTAGCATGAGCTTTCCCTTTCTTTTCCATTCACCTGGAAGGTCCTTGGGTCCTATGTTTTCACTGTGCATCTAGGCGTGACCCTCGAGTCAGACTCCTGCCTCGACCCAGGCATCCCTGTAAATGGCCATCGGCACGGCAGTAACTTCGGCATCCGATCCACGGTGACCTTCAGCTGCGACCCCGGGTACACCCTGAGTGATGACGAGCCCCTGGTCTGCGAGAGGAACCACCAGTGGAATCATGCATTGCCCAGCTGTGACGGTAGGTGGCGCTGACTGCGCAGGCGCCATGGAGAGGCCTTCGTCCTTGGGGTGCTAAAGGGTTCCCGTGTGGGATTTATCTGCAATTCTGCGAGCCCTGAAGTTTTGTACACCTGGAGTTTGCCCACCGTATTTTCTTTATTATGTAGGGAAACTGCTCAGCAGGAGGGCTGTACTTGGTGTGCTCTCCGGCCTGGTCCCTCGCCTGCGCGGCCCAGTCCCGCGCTCCTGTGTGTGGCATTCCCTGCAGATGGGCCCGTGCGCATTCACACACCCCAGGGCCAGGCCACTCTTCCTCCAGTCTGGACTGAAGTGCGGCCTTTCCCTCACGAACACATAGCCTGTCCCAGCCCTGGCCCCCTCCAGGGCCCTGCTGGGGTTTCAGGTCTTACAGACCTTCCTTAGGGGCTGGCCACCACCCGTGTCCTGCCGTGCACCCCCTCCGGGAGTCTCAACGACAAATAGCATTCTCCATTGGAGGGTGACTGTGCCTCCCCCAGCCTCACACTAAAAGATAAATGCTGTTTGTATCATTTGCGAGAAAACTTTGAGCATTTGCCGTTAGTTGGGAAAATAATCCTCTCATTGTAAAATTGTTTCTATGGAAATTATGCGTGGGCAAGTGGGTGTTGGATGTGTCAATGGAAATTTCCATCTGCTGTGGTCACAAGATTGTAAGCATTTCTTGTGAAGCATTACATGCACATTTATTAAACATGTTGACATCTTTAAGAGCTCACTCACATGAGAGGGTTTCGGTAAGAATAACCTCAGCTACAAACCACTAAAGCCCGTCCCCCTCTGCTACCAAGTGTTGTCTGAGCAACAGTTGGTGTCTGCTCAGAGCAGACAGCCCACGCAGTGTGGCTGAAGCAGGAGGACCCGGCCAGCAGCATGGAGCTGAGCATCCAGTTGTCTGTGTGCAGGGCCAGCGGCCAGTGGGCGAGGCAGGAGGCAGCGGAGGCCCTGAGCGGCAAGGCAGGGCCTGCTGGCTGCCCCTGTCAGCACTGGGGATCGCTCCCCTGGGAGGAGCCCGGTGAGGCATTTCTCCTTCCCCACGTGGGCCACCATTCCAGAACCGCCTGATCCCAGGATCAACTGGCTCTGCCCAGAGAAGAGGCAGAGGTCATGAGTTGCCAGAGACAGCACAGATCAGAGTGACTGGGAGAGGTAGCATCCTCACAGGATAGTGAGGATGTGGGCCCTGCCAGGACAGATGATGCCAAGTGCAGCTGAGAGTGGAGAGGGGCAGCCATCTCCCCCAAGGGTGAGTGTGGCGAGCAGTCCCAGGGCTCTGGAACCCCATGTGGAGTTCTCAGGGAAGTACAGCTATGCTGAGAGGTGACCCTGCAGCCCCATCTGGCCGCGTCTGCACAAAGGCCACCAGCATGCTGAGGGCACACCTCCACTCGGATTCCACCGCAGCATTAGTCTCAGTCACACAGATGTGGGCTGGGCCCCAGGATCCACCAGCAGGGCCAAGGATTAAGAAAACGTGGTGCACACACAGCAGAATGCCACTCAGCCCCCCAAAAAAGAGAACCCTAAAGCCGCATATGGTGGCACAGGACTGCGAGATCACCCCCAGGTCCAGGCCAGCTTGGAGCACGCAGGGAGGAAACAAACAGGAGAACAGCCTCCCGCCACAGATCAGCCGGTGAGACCTCACATCCGGTGTCAGGTCCAGGCACAGCAGAGCAGGCCTGCAGGCCCAGGGGTGTGAGGGATCTGAGGAGAGCATGAAGCAGAGGTCACCAGGGGTTGGAGGTGGGGAAGAGGCAACAGGAGGGACACTCGGTGGGTCTGAAGTGAGACCTACAGAGGAGGAACCGACCCAGGCCTGCCCTGCAGCAGGGTGCCCACAGTCACAGCCTCACTGGGTTATGGGGTAGGTGGGCTCAGAAGACGGTCTTCCATGTCCTCACCCCGAATTCTGAGAAACCTGTGAGGCGACGGACAGACTGCACCACTCAACGTATGTGTGCATCAAGGCTTCACGATGTGCCCTGGAAGTAGACTGAGTGAGTACCTGCCGAAAAAGCAAACTTTCAAAAAGTCTTATCAAACCCAAGAATGTCATATAACATATGCAAATATTTGCCACACTTGAGGGTTCTACCCCAAAGCCAACCTTAGCAATGTTGCTCGCTGTTCAGACACTTCCGTTTAGCTCCACAGGAGTGTAAAGCACTTCGGCATTCATGTATGACTGAAGGCAAATAAAGTATCTTACCAAATTTTCAGACATTTCCAAGAAAGCAAGCTAATCCCACATAGCCATGGAGTAGCTACGAGGCCTGCAGGGCTGTAGGAAAGGCCACTAAGTGTCAGTCGCAGCCGTTTCCTTTCTCAGTTCCTGCACTGAGATGATGTGGGACTTGGAACTGAGCCAAGTAGACTGCTGTCCTGCTGCAGTTTCCTTGGCATGGGCAGGTGACCCAGAAGAGTGTGGGGCCCTTCTCTGCAGCTCTGGCCACGGGCCTCCCGCTCCTGCGATGGAAGTGGACCCGAGAAAGTTCTCTGATCCTGAGTGAGCAGCGCATCACCCTGTCCATGTAGTGGGGCCTCTCCTGGCCTCCACTCAGCAAGAGAGATGAGTGTGGCTGAGAGAGGCTCGGCCCGAAGCCCCTGAGAGGGCTTGTTCAGATTTGGGGCTGGAATTTTCTCTGGCACAGCAAGGCTCCATGATGTGTGTTAGACACTATCTGTGGTTGGTGACCCAGCACTGTTATGACATTAGCAACATTTCAGCGTCTGACCAGGACCACTCTCCGCCTCCACCTGCAGAGCACCGCCTCCCCTTCCTGCTCCTTGACCCCACAAGAATGTTCAGCTTCTCCTGCAAGGCTCTGCATCTCCTCCCACAGAACTTGTACCTTCCCTTATGCCGTTCCATGCCGGTTACCCTTAACACTTACAGTCCTGGCCGCAGAAGAGAAATGTTCACAAATTGAACCAAGACTTTGAGGAATGCGCATTTTTTTTGCGAAACAAATTGTTGGCAAACAGAAGCCCTTATGAGCCTCGGTGTTACTGCGTTGTCTTTCATTTTAAATGTATGAAAATTTGAAATGCAAATGACCTAAGGGATTGGTAACATGAGTATTAGTTATTAGTTTTGCTACAGTGGAGCAGGTTTCTGAAATGATGAGTTTGTGCTAAAGGTTATTAACAAATCTAATTCCAGGAGATGTTAGAGTTTGACGCAAGAGTTTTTTAGTCCGTCATGGTTGATTGTTTTCATTTAACTCAAAGAATTGCTCTCTTAGCCCTTTGAAATCTCAGACAATCTCTTAAATCCTGTGGGGCTTTATTGTAACAAACCATACACCAATGGGCTATTTAAACATTTAAAAATTCGTAGCATTTAGAACACAAGACTATTTTACATCACTGAAAATGCTAGCCCATCTCTTCCACCTCTGTAGCACCACTATAGCTCCGTTTACACCTCTTCTTGACAGCCCAAGCTCTGGAGAGCCAAAGCATGAGGTGCTGCCGCCTGACCCTGCCATCCCACGGTGAGGGACAGTTAGTGGGAACCTCCGGAAGTCTCATCACCTCTGTAACTCCTTCTGGAACCGTTGCTATTTCTGCAATCATTTATCTAAACACTATCGTCTTAGCATCCCCACAGCAGAGAAGTTAGCTTACCGGCACAGTAAAGGCTCTTGTTAAACTGCACGAACAAATAAGTACTTTATTAGACACAGAAAAAGTGGCTGAAGTTACAGAAATGAAAACTTTGCTCCCTGAGGGATATTCAGAAAGCGTCACTGTGGGGCCAGAAGGAAGCCTGGGAGGTGAACATCCAGAGACAGGGCCAGGGCGTGGCGTGTGAAGGGAAGTGAGGAAGGTGGCGGGAGGTGATGGGGTGTGCAAGGCTGCAGTCCCTGGGAGCTCGGCTGCTCAGGTCCCTGGGCTCTCTTGCGGGGTCTGAGATGAGAGGAACCTGGGCCAGGACTACTACTCCTCCGCTGCCCGGCAGCATCCCCTCATCACTGGGCTCCAGGCCTTCCGCGGAAGTGACGTCACATCAGGGATTGCTTACGTGTGCAAGCGCAGTCATTCACCCCTATCAACACAGAGATGTGAAACACTCCCGTGATCCGGCGCTCTGAGTAGAGCTACCCTCACAGTTATGGCCAAAAGAAAGAAAAGGCAATGATGGTTGAAGAGGGAAAAGGAACCAGTCAGCCGCGGGATGCCGTGTGCAGGACCTGTGCGACTGGAAGAAACATGGATCAGAAACGCCACCTTCAAGGAGTGGAACTGAGGAACAGACAGAGGCGTGGGCAAAGAGTGCCGCCGCTGCACAAGAGATGGGGGCGACAAAAGCGGCAGTGCACACTGTCTGAGTTCAAGTAAGCAGCAGAGGAGTACATCGCCGTTAGGGGAGGGGGCTGCCTGATGTGCCGCTGCCCTCCCAAGGCCGACCTCTGGTGGACAGTGGCTGTGGCATGTGGCAGGCTCCACAGTCAGCCGCATACTTCTGCAGTCCGGGCCAGTGGCTGTTTAGCCACTTGTTAAATCCTTTGAATCAACTTGCTGGGCCAGGATGACTGACTGAACTTCACTGTGTCAGAAGACTTTGGGTGGCTTAGGAGGTGACAGGCTACAGAGGCCATGAGGACAGGATGGTGGGGTTCAGGTAATTCCAGCAGGCAGAGAAGCAGAGCAGGCTTGTGGATGCGTGTAACCCAGGCAGCTCAGGGTGCAGGGGTGAGAACACTGGGTTAATACAGTGGCTCCCAGTCTGCTGGGTTCCCTGCACTCAGCTGGTCCACCCCGGGAGCAGCCATCACGGTGCCCACCGGGCCCTGCTGCCTGGAGCCTGCCCCCTCCCACCCTCATGTTTCTGATGGTTCTTTATGAGGACACGAGGCAGCACTCCAAAAGTAAGCTAGAGTCTTGTTCTTGGAATAAGTCATGCCTGCTTGCTGGAGGATTTGTAAATGACTTGTTCGCCTCCCCCACTACATTGTAAGCTTTGGTTTGCCAGACCCTTCCCTGTCTTATTCGTTTTGTTGCCCACGAGGGAAAGAGTGCTTGAAAAGTGGCCACACACTCCTCCCCAGCAGATGGCGTGGAGTGCAGGCCAAACAGTCCCAACCTGGACCCCAGTGGAGCTATGGTAGTGGTCAGTGCGACGCACCAGGGGGATCTAGCCGGGTCTCCACTTGTCCTGTTCTAGTTTCTGCATTTTGCTTCCATGAGAAGTGTTCCAATGTCAGTGTAACGGGGGGATTTTCTAGGTCAGTGACAGATGGGAAAATGAAGTACAACAAGTTTTAGCCTTCAGGAAAGCAGAAGCATAGTTGTGCGATGTCCTTTGTAACCAAAAAAAAGTGCAGAGTGCAGAGGGAAATAGCTTCGTGCAATTCCAGTTATGTGCTGGATGCCTTTCCAGTTAAGTGTGAGGCTGCCCCCGGGTATGGTGCCACACCTAGGGATGCAGCCAGGGCCCACGTGAGCCCTGGAATTTAAGTTAGGCCATTAGGCCTTTTCTCCTTTCCACTCCTCAGTGTCGGATTGGGATACAAGCTGAATCCTCAGTGCGGCAAATCCCTCTGGTAAACCTCTGCACATACAGGCTCACTCAAGGCCTCCCTAGTGGGCGATGAAGCTGTGCCAGGCTTGTGCACCTTGGGGCTGGGGGTGGCACTGGGCCGGGTGTCCTGCAAGGCCTCTTCCAACGTACTCTTTCACGGAGCCACCAAGCACTTGACTGGTGGTCCCTGGTTCTGTGCCCTAAGCATGGACAGTGTTACGTGGTCCAGCATGCTCCCTGTCGGGCCTCCCCCCAGTCCACAGTGCAGTGACTTTCCTTGATGACTTTAGGACAGAGGATGAAATAACAATGTTTGGATTGCATAATTTCTAAGTGTAGCTTAATATGAATACATTTTTGTCAGCTTACGTAGCATATGCTTTTAGGGAAATGATAGTAACAATTTTGAATGGGTGAGATCCCACTTTTATATAAAATGTCTTAGAACTCTTGGTTAAACCCTTTAGAAAAATAAGAGAAATAAACATGCTAATTTATGCTAATACAATCATAGATAAATCAAAGAGATAGGTGACTAGTTCCCATATTCAGAAGAATTTTCCTCCCGTTTCTATTTGCACAATGGTCCCTCTGCTTAGGTTCCTACATGGAGTCCTCCTGTCCCCTGAGGTGGTGGCTCTGAGGTTCCCTCTGCCCACTCGCCCTACTTGTGTCTGCATTCATGGCGCTGTGGCCTCATCTACCTCGTCCGCTCTCCCACGTGGAATCTGGGCCCTACATGAGATGGGGTGTCTAGCTCAGGTTTGGCCTCTCCGTGTCTGAGATCAGAGCCCCGGAACCAAAGGTGGGAGCCCCTGGTCTTTGTGATTTCACTCAGCATAGGGCCCTCCAGCTCACATGCAGAAGACAAGATTCCTTCACCTCTCTGCACTCCGGACTGCCCCATCTTCACCCGTTCCCCAGGATGAGCAGAGCCGGCTGCTTCCTGTCCCACTGTTGTCACTGCTAGTGCAGTCTGTGTGGAGACATAGCTCTTCTCCGCATGCCAAGTCCTCTGCCTGGGACACAGGACTGCGGCACCCTGTGGTTGTGCTGCTTCCAGATTTTAGGGACCAGCTCACCGTTTCCGTAACGGTGGCCCTCGTTGACATTCCTGCGGGCCATTTGTGAGGCTCCTCTTTCTCCAAATCTTTGCCTAGTCTGGAAACTCAAAGACTATGCTTCCTAGGAGAAGCGAGGAAAGGAGTGGGGAGGCTGCAGGGGCCAGGAGGGAGCGTGTCCAGTGTCGCAGGCACAGGGGCGAGGGTCCATCTATGGCTGCTGAGAGCAGTTAGCTGATGTTTCAGGAGCCAGGGCGGAGGCTGCCAAATGCCGCCAACAACAGAGATGAGGCATGTATGCACGGAGGCAGAAGCACCAGTGCTCCAGTCCAGTCATTGTGCCTGGGACTTAGGTGGAGAAATGTCACACTGCAGCCCACGGATGTGCACAATTATTACGCATTTGAATGTGTAAATATCCACATTGGAAAATTCTCGCAAGCAAAGGGTACCCTTTACACGGCGTGGACAGCCTGTCGCTATGTTCCTGCTGAAATCATTAGGACATCATGATGCTTTCCGCCCTTCAGAAGTGACCCTGAACTCTTTCTGACCATGGCAGCTTAGCTGCTCGGGGTCCACACTCAGCGGCTGGCGTGTGAGGCATGCATGGCCCTGTGCCTTGCGACCCCGTTGCTCTTCCTGCTGCGCTTTGCCCTGCATTAGTTTTGATATCAGCTCAGACACCCCCATGCCCTGGCTGGTCAGGATTTTGAGTAAAATAAGGTTGGATCTCTTCCTTGTTCATGAATGTGACTTTGGGTCCTGGGTTAGTTTCCTAGCACATTCAGTGCCACTTTTGTTGTGTGATTTTTGTCCGGTGCTAAAAAATACGATGAGAAGACCCGATGAATGTAGCTTCAGAGGACTCGCCAAGATTTCTCTTCCAGTGAGCCCAGAGCCTCAGAAGGCTCTTCTTTTTATTTAGCATTTAAAAAATGGATAAGGAGTGTATGTCACTACTTTAATAGATACAGCATATTCCAGACACGTAGCTCATGAAAATACTAAGAGATCATACTTTAAGCAGGGGAGAAGGCAACCATTGGTGTCACATAACAGATAAATAAAAAACAGGGTACCCAAGGGATGAGCCGCCATCCACAACCTTGAGCCCCGGCTTTCTGGGAATCTCAGGCAATAGAAGACAGCCTTCCCTGAGCTCTGCCTGTAATTCAAGAACAGGGCACCTGCAGGAGGAGTCACCACCTGAGACTCTTAAGCCCCAGCTTTCTGGGACTTCTGAGCAACAAAGGCAGGCCTCCCTGGGCTCTGTCTATAATTCATCACTTCTAGGGACACCAACTGGTCTTCAATCTTATCTCTATGTCACTACACACTTTAAGTGTTTCATGCTGGCAGGCACTGTCAAGCTGTAACCCTGGCGTTATTTCTGTCATTTGAAGCCCTGTGCGGAGGCTACCTACAGGGGAAGAGCGGAACGGTCCTTTCTCCTGGCTTTCCAGATTTCTATCCCAACTCCCTCAACTGCACGTGGACCATCGAGGTGTCTCACGGAAAGGGTAAGATGACGACGTGGGCCTCAGACCCATGGGACAAAGCATAGGGCCTAGAGGGGCACAGAGAGTGCTCGCGTCCAGGCAAGCGGGACAAGAACCAATGTCATCAGACAAAGTGTAAGACTTTAATTTTTATCTTTAATAAGATTCTAGAAGTAAGATGGCCTCGAAATCATCAGAGATGCAAGTGAAACAGACTCCCAGGGAGCCTAGCTGTGGGTGTGTAACCCGCTGTTGTGGCGAGGGTCCGGCCGGTAGTGGAGAGCAGCATGCTGCCGTGGCCTGAGAGCGGGCAGCCTCTCCGCCTCTAGTTTTCATTGTGCATCTGGGAAAACCTGAGCACCGGCCTGGAATTGCAAGCTCACCCACTCTGACTCTGCACAATAGACAGCTCATTCTTACCCAGTCTAATGGTGCCTCCCAGACAGGTGTTGTCACCTGCGTGTTGCAGGCAAATATGGGAGAGCAGGAGAAATTCTGCATGCACGGGGCGTGTGGGCCCTGAGCCTAGGGCTGAGCTCTGTATCCTTTATACCTAGCTAGATTTTTCTTTTTAAATAAACTATTCAGAATTCTGATTACAGAAATGCTATGTAGACTTTGCTTTTTGACACATCTTTGAACTCATCTTGGTGTTAAACTGACCTACTTTACTGTCCATTCCATTTTACATCATGCTACCATGAATGTAGAACAAAGATCTTGGCCAAGAATGAAGAGCACACAGGTCCTGGAGGACCAAGACCTTCAGTCAGCAGACTGTGCTTAAAGGCACGCACTCAGGGCTCGCTATGCTCACGTTGGCATAGACACCAGAAGCAGCACCCAGTGTGCTGTCTAAGCGGGCACAAGCCGGGCAGGCAGGCAGAACTGTACCCTCCAGGATGATCCCCTCGCAGACCGTTGACACACTGGAGCTACCAACTGCATTTTCTGAAGGGCAGTGTAGCACAAATGGGAAAATTACGTTGTCCTTTATCCCTCTGGGACAAACGCTGTTCCTGAGCCCAGGGACTATTCTTGCATGTGAGCATCCTAGTCCCCCCCACGTCACCCGTGTGTCTGTCTGCACAGCCGCTTCCACCTGTCCTTCCATGTGCAGTAGCGTCCACATGTGCACACAAGCTCACCGAGATCTACATCTGCACCGGCCCCTTCTGCACTTCCGTGTCTGTATCCTGGGGTGTCCCTAGAAAGCTGTGGGCCATACCTGCACCTGCCTCTAACCGTAACTGCCGACCTCTTCCCATCCACATGTGCATGGCCATCTGTGTTGGTCCAGATCTACACCTGCTTCTATATCGGCAGCACATGTTTGAGAGCTCATTTTTATTTTTATTTCCCCGGTCTCGATTTCTTCTCTCTATGCACTTTTCTCTTCACCTTCAGGGTTAGAGTTGCACCTTAAGGTGCTATTTCAATTCCTTGGCTCAGTGGGCTCCAGCTCTCCCTCCTGACTGCGTCCCTCTCTGTCTGTGGCACAGGGGTGCAGATGATCTTCCACACCTTCCACCTGGAGAGCTCCCACGACTTCCTCCTCATCACCGAGGACGGCAGTTTCTCCCAGCCGGTGGCCAGGCTCACGGGCTCCGTGCTGCCCCACACCATCAAGGCCGGCCTGTTCGGAAACTTCACTGCGCAGCTGCGCTTCATCTCGGACTTTTCCATTTCCTATGAGGGCTTCAACATCACCTTTTCAGGTATGTAGGTCTCCTGTCACTTCTTGGCTGGTAATAAGCCTACTGCTCTCATCCTGTTTCCCTCTGCACGGGCTTCTAATCCGAGATGACCCCCCAGAACTTGGCAGAGGAGCTCAGCCTCTACCAGGCAGGGTGTGAGGATCCCTGTGTGCCACGGCACACCAGGCCCTTGCAGACTTATACATCCTCAACCTGGGAGACGTACACGTAAGGCATCTATTCCTAAGAAGCCCATCTGGCTTACGCTCTTGGTCACCTGTGTCCTGCTTGAGGATGCTTCTATCCTGCAGAGGTGACCTCAGGGCCAGCTGTCCCCTGATCCTACTGCACCCCCATCCAGTGGGTGCCAACGTTGCAGGAGAGCCACCAGGGGAACCTGTGTAGACACGGAGCCAACAGCACCTAGTGACACAAGCTTACTAGTGCTATGCCTCTGCTCAGTGACTCCTAAAAGTCTTATTGTAATAGCGGGATAACGTTTGTGCAGGACTAATGGGACATCAGACATCATCCGCATGGGTTCGAGTGTTTAATTCACAGAATTTTATGTCATACGTAGCAGTATGACTGTGCAGATGAGAGCGCAATTATGAGAAACCTTTGCCAAAACCAACGCCACCCACACACACAGGGTGCACTTGCTCACCCAGGGCTTCATGAGCAAGTCACGTGCAGCGCCGCGGTGACAGCACTGTTCCTTGCCCCATGGCAGGGCCAGCAGGGGTGTGACGGTGGCTCTGCTAGTACTGAGGATGTAACAACAAGCTTCCCTTGCGTCTGCATACAGGACACCCTGGGAAACCTGTTTTCATCAGTCTATGGCCTAGCTATGCTACCATTTCCTGTGATCATCTCTGGATGCCACAAGCACAGGTGCCTTCCACTCTCAAGGCGCCGTAGTCTGCAGCACCTCTCCCCACCTCTTGGGGGCGCAGTTGCTGCGGTATCTGCGTGTCCTTCTTCTCTCCGACCACAGCTGTAGATAGAAAGCTCGCGGTCTACTCTGCCTGCCTCAGACAGGCAGCAGTCACGAAATTGGCCGCTTTGTGTATCCAATAGTTAAATCTGCTTAGTGCTAACACCTAAATCCCGCCCTCCCTGCACTGCCCCCCGCTGGCCCCCATTAGGGCTGCGGCGGGGAGGCGGCCCCTGCGCTGCTCTTCTGGCCGTGAGCCGAGCCGAGTTTCACAGAGCGCTCTGAGGACAGAGGCAGCACTGCTCAGATCTGTGGGTCGCAGGCTCAGATTTCCTCGTGACTCCGAGAGATTTTTTTTTTTTTATTTTGTTCCACCTGCTTCTCAACTCCGTTCTTTTCTGCGGCACTGCCGCTGGTGTCCTCCAGTGTAGGTGTCACGGAAGGCCAGAGGTGGGCATTCACAGGGTGTAGGACTCACGTCTCACAGTGCTGCCAGCTGGGCCAACCCAGGTCAGGATGCTGCATGGGGCGGGGGAAGGCAGGGCAGGGCCTTGGTCCTCACAGGAAGGCAAACCCACCCCAAGTCCTGTCTCACCCCATGGTCCCCCCCTAGGCCTCCTCCCAAGCCCGAAAGACTGTTTCCAAAATAGGAATTTTGGGGGTGGCGTTTGGATCCCAGCAATCGTCAGAACGCTGGACGGGAACTCTGTCCGTTTTTTCCTAAGTTCCTTTATACAAGGGAGCAGCAAAGAGGAGCATGCCCTCCTCTGGACCCTGGAGCTCTTTGGGGGTGGCTTTTAAAGTATTCCTCAGTGTTGAACCTCAAAAGCAAGCATTTGAGATGTTCCCAATAACCCCCCACATGCCAGAGCAGTGACTTCCCTTACAGGGGCTTTGCCTCAAAGCTGGACCAATGATGCTAAAGTAATGGTACTTTATTAAGAACTCAGAGGTGTGGCAATTTTAGTATACAAACTGTACTCACCTTCAGCAGAGTCTTCTGACACTCAGCAAAGAGCACCATATGCTTCTACAGCTGTGTCTCGTTCTTAGTCCAGCTCCCTCCTTTCTTCTCAAAGGCTTTGTCAACTCAGAGCCTCGAGGGCAGTGTCACTGCAGGTGTTGGTGGCGGTTCGGGCAGTGTGTCCTCTGCATTCCGGTCAGTCCCTGTGTACACGAGCACACCAAGCTGCCCCTTCGCGATGTTCACTGAATTCACCCACATTCCCAGGCGAGGCCCTCGCTGCCTTCCTCTGTGTGCTCCTCTCTCCACTCAGCTCCACCAGGCAAGCTCCTTCCATCTGGGTCAGCGGTGTCTGCCACATGCAGCCTCTTGTCCTGAAGCGGAATGCTTGTTGCCCTGGCGCTCTGAGAACCGCCAGTGTGCGCCACCTCCAGCACAGGGGAAGAACAGCCGCTGGGGAACCGGCAAGCTCACGATGGCCAGGAGGGCTGGGGGTGGACTCAAGGGAGAAGGGCAACTGGGCCCCACAGTTGCAGGCCAGTTCTTGCCAGGTCACACAGCACCATGGTGCTGTCTCTGAGTGTGACGGGAAGCCACTGCAAGTGGCCAGTGGAGGCTGACGTGCTCAGGCCTTTCCTGAGGCATGCTCCAAGGGACATGTGACCTCAGTGGAAACCGACTCAGTAACCCCAGCAGGAGAGGACATGGGAGGCTCAGGTTCAGTGGGTGTCAGAGGACAGGAGCTGCTTGGTTTGGCTGGCCGGAGAGGGTCAGAGCTTTCGGAAGGAACAACCAGAGGTGCCAGGCAGACAGCAAGCACTAGGAGTGAGGCCTGGGGGGCGGGAGCATTCTGTCTCTTGGAAAACTGAAGCGCACATCCAGAAGGGATTGTCAGAGAGTTTCACACCCTAAAAGAGGCAAAATTCAAAAACACAATGTTGAAAGCCAGCAGTGCACAGGCTGATGGTAATGACAGCAAAGGGGCCGCTGGACAGTGCATGCAGAGGGGAGAGGCTGAGGTTGGGGCTGGACTCTGCATGCCAGTGCATGGAGGACGGGCATGCACACTGCCCGCTGGGCGCAGGGGAGGTGGCATCCCACAGCCGAGAAATGGAAGCCTCATCTGAGAGGAAGGCTGAGGGCGGAGGACTGAGGACCCTGGCCAGCGCCACGGCTGGGCTCACAGCAGCCGTGGGAGGGGAGCCTGAGCAGGTGACATGGAGAGGACAGGACCACTGGAGACACCCAGCTTTCCCTCCTTCCAAGAGCTAGCGCCCAGGTGACAACAGTGCAGTGGCTGGGGATCGGGAAGGTGGCTTTGCTGGGCTGGTTGGTGAGCTGGTCTGCTCGCTTATCCCATTCCTACCCTGGGTGCCTGCAGACATTTTTATGCTTATGGGAGCAAACCAAGTGGATGAACCGGAGAAGAGAAAGGAACAACTGCCAGGACCCAACTCTCCTTTGGAAGGAAGGCAGCACTGTGCGATGACGTGTGGCCCTTGGGTTTCACAAGAGCTGGTGGGAAGGCACCAGCACCAGCACACAGTGACGCAGTGGCTGCAGGGCAGCCAGTGTGAGGACCCTGGTGCAGCTCCAGGGTGGACAGGTGACACACAGCCCCACGGCGTGCCACCTCAGGCTTCCGATCTGCCAGGCGCTGTGAAGGGAGGACGTGGCCAGGTCCAGGAGCAGAGGGCCGCTGTGCTTCCTCATACAGCACAGAGGCAGAGCAGGACAGCCGCACCCGCTGGCTCCTTTTGTGAGGGAGGTGGGACGTTCTCATTGAAATCACAGACAGTATTTCATTTTCTTTGAGTACACAAAACATTCCTGGGTTGAAGGAAAATTGTACCAGGCAGCTGTGAGGCAAAGTCTGCTGGATCGTGACGCCTCCCTCTCAGTATTTCCTAGAGACTGTGCCTTTGTTTTGTGTGCTGTAAGCTTCCAATGCGGTTATTTCAGTTAAATGACATTGTTGGTATTCCCCCTTCTTCGGGCACGTTCGAGTAAGGTGAAATGTGGACATGCACATCAAGAAGGATCCGTGTGGGTGCATTAGGTGTCTGGAGTAAGTTCCTTGTCTGAAAGGAAAGCCCAGCTGGCAGGAGTGGGAGCGTTCTTCAGAGGTGAAGCATCGGGCTGCGTGGGAGGAAGGGGCAATGTGCCGAGGGCTCCCCTGGGGTAGGGGTCAGTAGACCAGAACTGGTGCACGGAGATCAGATGCACAAATCCTGAAGAAAAAATAGTGAACTTCCACTGCGGCGCGAGTCTCGGAGCTTGGAAAGCTGACCCTGGAGACCACCGAGGAGAGAGAGTGTCCTAGGAAGAGCAACACAGCGTGGGCGTCTCCCACGCCAGTCTGCAGTGTGGGCCCCGGTCTCCACCTGATCAGCCTTCCAGGGCCCCTCTCCCTGTCCCTGTCCTGCCCCTCACAGGCGGAGCCCATGATGCTCACTCAGCGGGGATCGCACAGAGGGACAGCGAGGAGGCGGCACAGAGCAGACTGGACCCCGCCCATTGTCTTCCTGTTCCCACAGCGTCAGAACCATGGGCGTCCTGATAGGCCAGGACCGAGGAAGTCTGATGAGAGGGATGCAGGGGACATGCGGGCTCCAGGGGGCGCCAGCTCAGGCTCGGAGTCCACGTGGCGGTGGGGCAGGCTACTCCTGCCAGAGGCCTTGGCTCTAAGGACATACGGGGAGCATCTTCTTCCTGAGTGGTTTACAGAAATGTCCAGCAGCTCACAGAGTGGCTTCTATGTCCATGAGCAAAGCATCACTTAGAGGCAGCACGTAGCTGTGGCTTTGCATGGCAGTACATTTCAGAGGCGATCTCGGGGGCGGGAACCTCGTCTAGCGCTCCCTGCCATGGCTGCCGAGTGGCCCTCTCAGGCTGCCTAAGAACAGACTGTGGCAGCTGGACACAGCAGAACGCCGCCAGGCTCGCAGAAGGAAGGTGGTTTCAAAGTGTGTCGTCTCCTCTTACTCCGCTACTTTGCATGCCTCTGTATTTCAGCAATATGGACCTGGACGCCCCTGGTCCTGAGGTGTGGAGGGCCCGGCCCTGCCCATCCGGAGGCCCGCAGGCCACACCGGCTCTGGTCTGTCCTCCCCTCTCCCCTGCTCGGCCTTTCCCGGCGTCCTCTCACTCTGTTCACTCTGCCTCTCTGACCCAGAGTACGACCTCGAGCCCTGTGATGACCCCGGCGTGCCCGCCTTCAGCCGCAGGATCGGCTTCCGCTTCGGCGTTGGGGACAGCCTGACCTTCTCCTGCTTCCCCGGCTACCGCCTGGAGGGCGCGGCGGCGCTCACGTGCCTGGGCGGGGGCCGCCGCGTGTGGAGCGCACCTCTGCCAAGGTGTGTGGGTAGGTGGTCACACGCTTCATTTCATTCATCCCGGGAGCAGGGCGGCGGGGGGGGGGGCTGGGGAGGGCCGGACCGTGGGACCTGCTCTGCGGGGGGGGGGGTGGGCGGGTGGGTGCGCAGATGGCCAAGGCTCTGCGGGAATGCGAGAAGTGGGTGCGCAGGGGCCAGCCAGGGAGAACGAGGGAGAGACGGCGAGTGACTGGGAAGGAAAGCCTGTGTGCTTAGGTATTGTGGAAAGAAACGAGAGGGGGCCAGGCTAAGGACACCACCCCTGACTGCCTGGACCAATCGAAAAGCTCCCTCCCTCCTGCCCTCCCTCCATTCCCTTCCCTCTTTCCCTCCCCCTCTCTCCCTCCTTCCTTCCTTCCCTGCGTCCTTTGTGCCTATGCTAGGGATTGAATAGAGATTCTTTACACTGAGAAAGGACCCCTACGACCTCAGTCCTTTAACTTTCGGAGGCAGTTCTCAGAGTTCCAGACTGTACGGGGGGGGGGGGGGGGCTCCAGCTTGTCTTCCTTCTGCCTCAGCCTCCCAGTGCTGGGATTACACAAGTGTGCCACAAGGATGCCCTTAACTAGGGCTTGCGGTTGGTGCTGAGATGTACCACCCAGCCTAGGTGATAGCTCAGGGTGCCACCTCTAGCTCTCTCCTCATCCTATCCCTCAAGTCCCCTCAGCCTGGCCTGGGTGCACAGCCCTTTCCTCTGTGGCTGCTCAGGCTGCAGGATGTGCTGGCTGAGGCTGCCCGGGAAGCGTCTGAACGGAAAGTCCTGTGCACTCAGCCGGCCCAGCCCGTCAGCGAGGGCTCCGTGACGCGCCTCCTCCTGCCCACTGGTCCTCAAGGGCTCTCAGTAGGAAAAGCAGGAGAAGCAGAGCTAGCATGCAGAGCCAGTGTGCAGATGTGGCCCTGGGGCCCAGATAAGAGCCCCCAACTCGGGGATGACACAGCCAGACACATGATGGTTAGTTCCACCGCAGCCCGCGAGGTGGATGAGGTAGGCATAACTCTCATGAACTTCCATACTGCTAGGCGGACTAAGCCAGGTTCTATGTGGTCATGTCCCCCGCATCCTGGTTTCCCAGGACAAAACCCAGCATAAGGGTGAAGGCTTCCTTGTGGGTCTGCAGCATTGCCTCAGAATTCTGAATGTGAAATCCTCTCCAACAAGGAATAACAAGGTGCATTTTCCACTTCCAAAAAAAAAAAAAAAACAGACAAGGGTCTGCTGAATGAGTTCAAGAAAAAATGAAAGTGGAATCTTTTACTGAATAATTTTGGGCCTGGGGAGTAGCTCAGCTCATTAGGAGCCTTCCCAGAAGCACAAGGGCCCCATTCCTGGTACCAAAAATAAGAACGAAAGAAAAGAAGAGAGATTACTGAATAATTCTAGTTACTGAACAAAATGCAAGTTCTTCAATAGAACTAAAAAAATCAACACTATTTTACCTTTAACTGTTTTATAGGATAAAAAAAAAAATTCAGTGAGGCCCTACAGCAAAATATTCTCCCTGCATTTTGACTTGGGTTGATTTTCTTTTAATGCTAAATTAAATTTATTATTATTATCATCGTCATCGTCGTCGCTGTCATCACCATCATCATCCTTATTTTGGAGCTGAGAATAGAACTCAGGACCTTGCATTTGCCAGGCAGGCACTGCACCACTGAGTTATAACCCTGGCCCTAAATAAATTTAGCTTAAATAATATGACCAATTCTATTTGAACACTATTTTCCTGTGCCAATATATATGTTCCATATATTTATTTAATGTACTTTTTGTTCATTCTTAAGAAATACTCCAATAATCACATTACATTAAGCAAATAAATAAGTATTACATAATGAATAGGTGAAAAATAACATTTATTTTAGGCAATTTGTACATATCATGCATAGATAAAGATAAAGAAAACACATCCTAAATAATACTGACTTCCTTTGCTATGCGTGAGATCTATTCGTTTGTTTCTTTGACCACGATAAGCCTGGGTTGGGGGGAGGAAGGGCGACTGTCCCCAGGCCTCCTGCGTGGCCAGGCTGTTTTCTGCTTCTGAGCTGTACGAATGTTATTTCCAAAGCACAGACCCTCATGGATAAACTAAACTGACTGTGTCACAAGTACCTGGTGTTCTCAGGCCTCACTGCCATGTCCAGGACGTGGTAACCACCATGGTTGCGGAGGGTCCGCACCATTAGGTGGAGGGACTTGTGTCTGCCGTGCGCTTTTGCTCAGTCCTGGGATTGTAGAGGCAGACAGCTGCGTGTAGCAGGACCTGAGTCTTGCCTGAGCACTGAGCAGGCAGGTGGCAAGGTTATATTTCTTAACCTATTCTTTGATGATAAAAGCATAAGTAAGCTAAACTCACCAATGAAACAGCCTTCCTTTAGCAGGGGACATAGCTCAGAGGCTGGAGGGCTTCCCTAGCAAGCCCCAGGCTCTATGTCTGAGCCCCCAGGACTGCAGAGAAGAGTGGAGACTTGGCGTAATGTGACTGCTGGTCCTCTCATGTGGAGCGAGGGCTCCCCTCCTCCACCCTGTGGCTCTGACATCACGGGTGATGTCAGTGTGAACAGCAGAACCAAGGCAGCAGGTGTCCCAGGTGTCTGCGACTGCCTAGAAGGATGAGTGGGAGAAAATCAGTGAACATCGCTCTAATGTGGTCAGTTTCGTATTAGTGAATTTATGTCCCTTGCAAAATGCTCAGTAACTATTCCATTTTAATTAAGATTCCAGTAATTTTTTGTACACAAGCAACTAATTCATATTAAGAAACTATATTCACTCACCTTACAATAACATAAAATGAACTTAAGAGTGAAACATTTAGTTGCTTAGGTAACAAAAAGTTACAATGAGTCCCTAGAATCAAATTGAAAGAATTTTCTTCTGCCTGTTGTCACACTGCACTGAGAATGTCAGCACCCACCCCCGTCCATCCTGATTCTGTGGCCTGGAACCAGCTTCCCGGCCCCCAGGTGCCCTGTGCGCCCTTTCTGTGCTCCTTAGAATCCATAGGAGCCGTTGCTTTCCTAAAGCGGCTCCTCCTCCTATGCACCTTGTCCTCAGGACAAGCTGTCTTCATGTACCACACTGCCTCTAGAAAATCCAAGGTCAGCCAGACTGCATCTGACCTGCGTCCCCAGGGCTGCTCACAGGACACTTTGCCTGGCCAGGACCATCACCCCACGCGGCTCCTGTGTGTCCCCACCTGAGATGTCAGGCATGCAATCTCTCGCCAACCTCAAACCTCTAACAGTGGGAACTTGGGGCTACTGGCCCTGCTCCCATGAGAACCAGAGGGATCACCAAGGTGCAGAGGCCTGTGGAGCACCTGGCCCCACGGCTGACCTTGCCACAGAATCAGGATGGGAGGGAGCAAGACAACTAGTGTCCAGTGCGACAGTGTCTGCTGGACAATCGTGTGACATTCGGGACACGGCAGAGGCGGGGACTGTGGCCAGGCCACGTGTGATTGATCACCTGCCTGAGGGCCGCGATCTCTCGGCTCACATAGGACACAAGCAGCACAAATGCCTTCCAAGTGTCCCTCTGTAGTGTCTGCTGCTGCATGAGTGGGTGCTGACATTCTCAGTGTGACAACAGGCAGGCTGCCGCTCACCCACGGCTTTCCCATGGAGTCCTTAAGGCACACCCTCATCTGCCACATTGAACCTGTTGTCCATCTTCTCACTGTTAGCTGTGACTGCTGCTGTTGGGCATTGGCCATGCACGTAGCCAGTGTTTTTAGAACACACAGAGATTATTCTCTCCCTGAGCTCTTGCTTGCATACCAGATGGTCATCTGTGATTCTCGTGTGGCCCTAAGGAGGACAGCTGGCTTATGGCTTGTTTCAGACTTCAATGGACTTGTCCAGGACTGAGGTTTTTATGCTAAAACTAAGACCACTGTATTAGTGATTCGATGAATGTAAACAGTAATATTTATACCTCCGCCTTATTGTGGTGCATTTGGGTGGGCAGGTGGAGCAATCCTAGCATGCCGGGAGGCTGAGGCAGGAGAATCATAATTCTGAGCCTAGCCTGGGCAACTTGGACCTTGTCAATCTCAAAATTATATACATAGAGAGATAGAGGCAGAGGTAGAGGCAGAGACAGACAGAGACAGAGATGGAGAGCCAGAGATCGACAAGCGTTGGGAGTGTAGCTCAATGAGAAGGTACTGACTGCATTCGGTCCCAGAGACCAAAAGCAACACAGAAATGTAACTCCGAGTAGGCAATTTCACAAAAAAAGAAGAAAATTTAAAAAACAACACAAATCAACAACCTGCTGGTGTAGAATCCAAGGCAACACCACCCACCTCCAAACAGGAGACTAACCTCCTGCAGACACAGTGTCCGCGTGTGGACGTCGCTCTTGCCAGGACAGAGCCCTAGCACAAGTGGAAGTCCAAGCTCAAGGAAGAGGCTTCCTCAGCCTGAAAATTAGATCCTCCTTGGCCACTATTGTTTTTTGCTTTTAGTTAAAAATCTATCAAAGCCTTAGGTTGAGTGACCTACAGTTAAATTCTGAATCATTTCCTCTTTGGACTATTGGTTAATTCCATGACAAGTAGCAAGCTCTGGATTTTGTGAGCCCCCCATCCCAGCCGGCAGCGCTCGCTGATGTTCTTCCTTTGTTCCTGTTGGTGCCAGTGCTTGGAGCACCCGCGCTGCGCCCTCTGGAAGGCCCGGGGTGCCATATTCTTTTACATTCTTATTTTCACCTTGTTCACTTGGGGCTCTATGTTACAAATCCTGTTTCTTCAATGAGGATAAAAAAGCAGGAACACGTCCGGTGCGGGCATTCAGCGTCCATGACGGCTCTTTCCCCAGAGACCCAACTTGCATTTTCTGGAACTCAGTTCTGCAGCCAGCCCTCCTCTTGGTGGGTGAAGTGTCCACCAGGGGCCCCATGGCGAGGCCGTCAGGGGCAGCGCCTGAGAGCTTGCCCTGCGCTCCACCACGGTCTTAAAAGGTTTAGAGAATGTTGTGGCAGCATACAGAATGATGATGGCTACTAGACCCTGCTAAGAATTTATATTGTCCTCAAGCTTTGTTGCCATCTTGTGGGTCTCCAACTCCCTGTGCTGTCCTATCGATGCTTCTGTCCAGCCCGAGGTGAGCCCGTCCTCAGCACAGTTCCCTGACTCCCCTCTGAGAGGCGCAAGGGAGGACGCCGACTGCACATGGCTCGCCACGATCTCACGCGGGTCTCCGGCACCTTGCCCTCCAGCGGGCTGGGTGGTCACAGCCGGCAGCTGACTGCATTCATGACCCACACAAGCAAGGGCATTGTAGAGCGTGGGCAGCGTGGCTCACACGGGCACGCAGAAGACGCCAACGGCAGTCGCAAGGCAGCCTGTCCTCGGGTGTGGCAGTTGAGCCCCTCCTCTCCTGTGGTTCCCGGCCTCTGCGTGGTCGGGCACGGAGCCTCCGAGGGCACAGTCACTCTTTGCCGTAATACCCATTCTGGCGAGTTTATAAAGCTCACTGTGCAGCCCACAGCACGTGGCCCATAAGCCAGCCGACAGCACGCGCTCCCCAGGTCCTGTCTCTCGCGTAGGAGCTCTGTTATTTCCTCACTGTTCTCTGCGTAGAACTGAGGCATTAAGCAAAGTCATTCACGCCACAGATGAGGAGACAGGCGCCGCGAGCTCAGCGACTTTCTCCGGGTTGACGGAAAACAGAGTTACACTGTCACATTCAGCTTGACTAGCTGTATTTCTTTTCGTGCAAAAGCAGGGCTAGGAGCCGGTCACATTCACCTTCCACCAGAGAGGGGAGAGGAGACTAAAGTGAGGACGCTGGGTCTCCCCCACACACTGAGCCCCTGTTGCCACACGCTGGGAACACCTCAGAGCTTGTGTCCACCCCTGGACTGCACCCCTGCAGGTGTGTTCTGCCCGGTGATGCAGCACAACTGCAGGGCCGTGGCACCAGTCCACCAGCAGGGCTGCAACGTGGCAGTGGCCAGGGCAGTTCAAGGCCAGAAGGGAGGCCTGGAGAGGAACATCACCTTCAGGGTCACAGCCAGGATGCAGAGCACGTGCGCCCCCTTCTGGAGCTTCTCGTGGACAGCACACAGCCGCCCACAGGGGGAACCCATCTAATAATAGAAATCTGGTGCCCGACCTGAGGTGAAAGGTGACAGCATGGTACAACAGTGAAAGTGTCTCTAATCTGTGTTTTAAAAGTGCACCAAGGCTAGGCCTACACGGGTAGAAAGAGGGTGACCATGATGTTGGAAGGCTTGGTCTGTGAAAACCAGGAAGCCCACCGCTGATCCTCCTCTTTCAATGTCCCATGTATTTCAGCCGAGTGTGGAGCAAGCGTCAGGGGCAATGAAGGTACGCTGCTGTCCCCGAATTTCCCGTCCAATTACGACAATAACCACGAGTGCATCTACAGGATAGAGACAGACGCGGGCAAGGGCATCCACCTCCGAGCCCGGACCTTCCAGCTCTTCGAAGGAGACACTCTCAAGGTAAGGACCTCGAAGCTCGGGCTGCCGTCTTTCCCTCTGCAGGAGCCTGGCGCCCATCTGCCATCCATGCTCCCTTCAGTCATGCAGGTGAATGATGGATGGAGGCATCCCCTAGCTACTGGCTGCCTCTTGTCTCTTGTCCCCTCTGGCATCTGCCCCTGTGTGTCTGTCCACTCGTGCACCTGTCACGGATGTGCAGCACAGCTTCCTTTCCATGTCATGTATTCTTTTCTGGAAACATGTGCACAGTTATTTTTATTCATCTATAAAGACTGATGGCAACAATTGTTGGTGGGTAGCACAGTAACACTGGTTGTTGTGCTGTAAATTTCACTCAGGAGAGGCTCAGGATTCCAGGTTTACCAAGGGTAAATAACAGTGCCACGTCCTCCATCTGCACAAAGAGGCCTTACCCAGAACACCCCTGCTACTGAGGCTGTTCCAGGAGGATTGGGTCAGGGATAGGCCTGTCACCTTGGCAGTATAACCAGAAGCCAAGGATACCTGCCAGGTTCTCTCTAAACAACAGTTCGACCAGGAAGCGACTGTATATGATACTAGACTAGCCAGAAAGAGAAATGTTGGTTGGTGAAATAGGGAACATGAAATACGAACAACTGCCTCCGTCCCAGAGCGTGGCTGCCACGGACACTTCACCAGGGTTTCGGCTCTCCGGTCAGCATTATAGCTCATCCTGCAGTTCTTCACAATGCCAAAGCCTTGTTTCCTGTCACCTTAGGCCAGCCTTAGGCAGTACACCACTGTAAGGAAGTCTCTAGAAGAGTTAACATTCAATTAGAGTTTTTGAAACTTACAAAAACATACTTCTGTGTTTCAGTATTCAGAGATTTTTGTCATTTGCCCCCTTTCCCTAGTCCTGTTCTATACCACGTATTCGTATTTATTTACAGAATTGATTTCGGGAGCAATTAACGAGCCCTCACTTGGTGGAGTCTGTCAGAACTTTAAAGCAGCCTGCCTGTGGTCCTAGACCTGAGCCCACAGCCTTGTCCCAGGAGGCTACTCAGTGAGGCTGGCACACAGCACCCAGAGACAGAGCTTCCCAGCTTTTGTCAGAGTTAAATAATATAACGTCCTGCTGCTGCTGGCATTGCACAGAGCCTATAAACGCAGCTATTAACACATCTGGGCCCCCAAGCCAGCCTTCTCCTTCCCTCGCAGAGGAACCACTCCAGGGAAAGCCTGGACCTCACCACGCCCGAGGGACACCCAGGCTTTCTCTGGCTTGTGGAGACCCTGCTACACTGAGCGATGTCCCTGCACTTAGAGGCTTCTGCTTTAAGTCCACCTCACCTGTAACTATCTTAAAGAACTGGGACTTCACAGGCACAGACACAAGAGAGTGACAGTGTAGATGCAACCCCAGGGTGCTGCAGAGAAAGGCTGCAAGACTGCACGGCTCAGAGCGGCTCACTAGAACACAGACTATGGGGTCCACGGCCACGAGTTCCATGGGGAGTGCGTGCACAGCTTGGCCAGCTCGGAAGCCACGCTGAGTGGGAGGGGCGCTGCCTGCCCTTCCACTCCCCCTGTGAAGCTTGGTTTAACTGTCCCAAGCTCTCCAACACCTGCTCTGCTCTGAGAATTTGCAGAGAGACACCTGACAGGAGAACTCGCGTGCATCGCTGCTCATTCTGAGCACAGCACCGACACAGGCCCTGGGGCCACACTGCCTCCCCGAAGTGGGGAGCACAGGCCAAGGAGAGCGGGGTCACAGCCGCCTCCGCTCAGGCCTAGCACCTACTGCTTTGCACTGCATAGCTGCATAGCCCGGCTCTATGCTGCTTATTCTCTTGTTTTAGTAGTCATTTTGGGAGTCCGTGCTGACAGCCGGAAGGGTTGTAATTAAGACAGGCATTCCAGCCAGGAAGCTAGCACATTCGTACTAATGTATAAGAAAAAAATTGTAAAGTTGGGCGTAAGTAGAACTTTTCGGAATTCTCTGGTAACCTCAACGGCAAGAGTCAGTGGCCTCTGTGGCAGCGTGTAAGTGGTGCCTACTGCACTCTGGCGTCACCGCTGAAGACTGCTGGGTGGAGGAAAGGGAAGAAGCCTACCCAGTCCTGCCTGCTAGGGACTGGCCGGTCAGCCCATGAGCTAAAACAGCCTCTTGCTCACCATGTTTCCTTGCAGGGAAACTGTCATGTCAGATCTTTTGCTGGGGTAGACGTGGCTCAAAGAGCTAACGAACACCTCAGGGCTAAAAGTATTTCAATTTAAACTGCCATGATCTGGGGGCCAAAGGCTGCCCACACCACCCCTGCATGTGTCCTGGTGTCCCGTGGGACAGAGTCCAGACTCACAGGCGCCTGACCCCACTGTGACACAGACGTGAAGGACGGAGGCAGGAGAGGCTGTTGTCAGAGGATGCCAAGGGTTGGGCTGCTGGGGACAGCCCCGGTGCTCCTTCCAGAACCTACTGGAGGCTGGCAGGGAACACTCAGCCAGGCAGGGACTGAGTGCTTGCTAAGCTGACCACCTGCTCACTCCTACAGACCAGGGGGCTCAGGGGGCTTCTCTAGGAACTGACGGGGCTCACAGCTGAGGGGTCCCCAGGAGACAGCTGCAGATCCCGTAGCCGGGGGCAAAAGCATCTGGAGCACAAACACAAACGCCGGCGTGCCCTGCCGCCCAGCTCTGTGGCCAGTGCAAACCTCACGCTCCTGTGGCTGCCGGAGAGCGGCCACAAATGCTGTGCCCTCGGGGTGGGTAGGTGGCGTCTGGGAAGCCCATGGCCAAGTCGGGAGCACGGGCCAGTCTAGAGGAGAGCCTTTCAACTCTGCTGCTGCTCATTTTCATTGGTGAGACGAGGCCGTC
Source organism: Myocastor coypus (assembly GCA_004027025.1). Classification (NCBI taxonomy): domain Eukaryota; kingdom Metazoa; phylum Chordata; class Mammalia; order Rodentia; family Myocastoridae; genus Myocastor; species Myocastor coypus. Next base: position 62,868 of record PVJA010007022.1, read on the forward strand.
TGGCCCTCGCACTCACAAGTGATGCGGACGCCCCATCTAGCCCTGAGGCATGGCGGGGCTGGTCCAGGGCTATCCTGTCACCTCTTGTTTTCCCTGCCAGGGCTTCTAGGAATCACACAGGAAGATGCAGCATGGGGTGTCGGGGGAGGGCCGGCCTTCAGGGTACCAGGCATTTCCCCAAGGAGCCGGGGGCCCCTGGACTTGTCCTGTGTTACCCAGGGTGTCAGCCCCCTGACGTGGTGGAGGAAGCCACAGCTCCAAGCACCAACCCTCTGGCGGCAGCCTTTTAGGAAGGAAATTAGAGGGCGTTTTCTTCTGCCCCCTGGGACTGCTTCCTTTTCTGTGGGTGCTGCCTGGAGTGTGTGTCTGAACACTGCATGTGGCTCTCACAGTGAGAGGGCGGGGCTGAGGCAGCCAGGCTCCTTGCCGCCAGGAGGGCAGGAACCACACTGGCGACCTTTGTTCTTCAAGTCTCTTTTAGCAAGAAAAACCAGGCATTCCTCATTATACCATGAGCCACTCTAATTCATTCAAAAGCCCTTATCTGCAGGGTAGCCTTCTCTAGGTGCTCCACCCTGCCTGGGGTGCAGCAGCCTGCAGCGCCACCTGCAGGACAGGATGTCCCTGCCGTTAAATGAGAGGCGTGGGCAGCCGCGCCAGCACTGTGGGTGGAGGACACCCCCCGTCTGGGAAGCGGGACCCAATCTGTGTGCTTCCCATGGTTGCCTGGCTGCCTGGCAGAAGGGCCATGCTACGCACTGGCTGCTGGGACCCAAGCCCACCCATCAGTGCCCAGAGGAGTTTTCTGGCGACCCTGGAAGCTACTCAGTTTCCCATGAATGTCAGTGTTACTCGGAGAGGAGTGTTACCTTCAAGAGTGACTAACGTGAGCGCAGATGGCTCTGGTCTATGACACGAATGGTAGAGGAGAGGCTTGGAGCAAACAGCCGGCCTCTTCTGCTGGCCCACTGGCTTCTGTACCTGTAGGATTGTTTAACCTGCCCAGGAAAGTCGCACATTCGGGCCTCTGGGTCTCCGTTACACTGCATCAAAGAGTTCAGTACCAGCGCAACTCACACTGTTAATTCTCCTTAGGTTTACGATGGCAAAGACAGCTCGTCGCGCCCGCTGGGGACCTTCACTAAGAACGAGCTGATGGGGCTCATCCTCAACAGCACCTCCAACCACCTGTGGCTGGAATTCAACACCAACAACTCGGACACCGACCGCGGCTTCCAGCTGACCTACACCAGTAAGCAGCGCGCATGCGCCGGCCGCGTCTGCTCTGGGCCCACCCTGTGCTGCGTCAGAGTGGGGCGGGCTGGGTGGAGTTTAGCTCTGCGTACTGTAGGCTAGACAGCCCTGCAGACCCGTGAGGAGAAGCAGCAGCGTAAAATGAATCAATCTGGATGTGTTCATAGTTTGATAATCAAAGCGCTGGACCTGAAAACATCTCATGATTTGAAGGGCATCTGAGATGCAAAATGCTGATCATGAAACTATATTCTTTATCAAAAGCTCCTAGACACAGGTACGGAGGACGTGTAGGGAATGTTTGATATCACCAGTAGCAGCGTAAAAGACATGCACAAGCGTGTAAATAATCCCATAGATACATGAATGCACACAGAAGATAGAAGTACTGGAAGTGCTAAGTTGTTTTTTATCACCACTGATTTCCCAGGTGGAGAATGAACATGGGAGCTTGGTTATTCCCCCAACGTGAGTGCTGCTGTGCTGGAGAGGCCAGGCCTGACTCGGCGGCTCACGCCTTTAAGTAGAGTTCACTGTTGCTATCATAGTTCCGTAAATCAGAGTGACAACTTAAGGAAGTAAATGGAAAAGCTAAGAGAGGGGGAGAATAAAGCATAAGTTATGTGTTTAAAAAGATGAGCTTGTAGTACAATAACTACTGTTTATAATATTTTTGGTTATGAGGTTAAAGCTTGCTCTTGGTAACTAACAGTAACAAAGCAACTATACCACTTAAGTAGAACAGCCGTTACTTGTCTGAAGCGACTGCTCCTCAGATTGGTGCCTTGATTGGACAGCTGGGTCGGGTCAGGAGAGTCAACGCCCTACCCTCTGGGCCAAGCCAGCTGTGCAGGAGGAGGGACTGTCACCTCAGATCCCCTAGTAAGAGAAACCACAAAAGGAGAACAACTTGGAATAAAAATAGAATTAGAGCAGCCAGTGTCCTAAGGAAGCCACTTTTTTACTTTCCTGATAATACCATTGAAAAGAGTCAGTCCGTAGAGATCCTCTTAATTACTTTGTGTGCATGGTGAGCTGCTGACAATGGATATTGTGGTATAAATTCACAGTTGTGACTTTTCTTTCTGAGAATTGCTCTCCTTAGACTTCGCCCCTCAGAAGCATTGCAGAGAGCACTTACGAAAGGCCGTGCGTGCTTGCTGAGGTGTGTACGGCTGGGACCCTTCCCTGGGCCACAGCCTGCACCCGTGCGTGTGCTGTGGCTTGTCTTGCATGTGGTAGCTCCTACATTAGTGCTGGAGGAACATACACACTAGAGAAGGAGTCTCCTCCGGAGGCGCTGTGAATCTAGTGCCCCACGCTCCGCGCACCTCTCAATCCTGTGCCCGGGCCCCTGGTTTCTCTCCTGATTCCAATAGGAGTCGCTCTTGACTCCAGATCGCTTGGCCTTCCATTCTCATGGAGGGATGGAGGTCTCAGGAAGGAGACCGGGCACACTGGCATCTCCGGGGTCTGGTTTCTGGGTGAGGAGCTGTCACTGGCTACCCCTGGCTGGCATCCTGGGCCCCTTCTGGCATCCAAACAGCAGTCAGGATGGACCATATGTGCTCAGGTGACTGGGTAGAGAGTGTCAGCCAGAGACATGCCCCTCCATGGTGCCCACCACCCCTTCCAGGAAGGCCTCCTTCACACACTCTGCACGGCCCCCCAGGGCCCTCCTTGCTGTAGAGGCCCGGGTTCTCCTTTGCCTGAGCATGGGCTGAGGAGGTTTGCCTGACCCTGACTTCACTGAGTAAGCCGAAAGCTGGAATCTAAGTGCATCCCATGGCACTTTTCAATTCTGCAGACCTATTTGATAGTGCAGGAGCACAGGCTTTCAGAAACTAGAGGGAAGAAATACTGGTGCTGAGTGGTGCTTGGTTCCCAGGGCAATCTGCCTGATGTGGGAAGCTGCGGGCTGCTCCCCGTCTCCACCTGTAGGAGCCCCAACTCCACAGAGCCTGGCTGCAAGAGGTGATGGTATTGCACCGCCATGCAGAAAGAGAGGCCTGCAGTGTGGGCCAATGGTGCTGCTGTCCAGAGCACCAAAGGAGCACTGGCTTTGTATTAATTCTTAGGTTTAAGAGATAAGTATTAGCTTAGGAAATCCCAGGCTTCCACATACGATCAAGTGCGTGAGCTGAACCTTTATCCCTAGAATGTGCACTAGGAAGGGCGACAGCCACATTCGAAAGACCTGTGACCACCTCTCACTGAGTGATTAGGTTACTCGGGGAGACATTAGCGTTTGAGTGTTTCGGATGCATTATGTACAAATACATAATCAATGTAAATACCTGAACTGGTTGGACAATGTGGACAGAAATTAGGTATCCATATATGGGTATATACATAGATACGTAGAGATGGATGAACAGAAGGATGGATGGATGGACTGATAGATAGATAGATTGGTACCTTGGTTAACAAACTTCCTTTGCTCCATGATTTTGGAAAAGATGGCCATGTTTGTGTTTTCTGAGATCACCATGGTGCTGTTTGCCCTCTGATGCAGTTTGCAAACAAAAACAAAATTTTCCCAAATGCGTGTTTGCAAATCATTTTGGATTGCAAACAAAAGCATTAGTGGACAAAGGTACCACTGTGTATCTAGTAACATGGTTACTGGGCTAAGTAGGCCCAGACAGCACTTCTGCATCCTTTCGCTCTTAAAATGGACCCCTCGGCTGCTCCTCACCCTACCACTTTGGTGGCACTGGCTCTGGTGAGCAGATCCTTCTCCTCTTCCTCCTCATGAGAAGCTGCCTGCCGATCTCTAGTGATCTGGCACGGTGTCACCCATGGCAGATGCCCATGCTGGATGCTAGCTCCACTGTCCATCCTAGACACAGGAAAGGTGCAGCATGTGGGAGGAGCAGCTGGCCGTGCCAGGCACAGGGGGGACGCTGAGGCCCCCTAGGCTGTGCAGCTGTGGTTCCAGGCTGCCTGTGAGGCTGCCTACCTGTGTGAGCACACGCAGACGCCTGCCCACACTCAGGGTACCGAGGCCCACGATGATGGAACTTGGAGCACAGAAGGAGCAGGCCCAGCTCTGGCCACCCCTCTAGCAACCACGTGGCCCACACATGTGCCCTGTTCTCCTGGACGGGAGGGATCATGATCACGTGCTAGGGCTGTGGCATGGGAGGCTCTTTGGAGCACACGGTCACACATGCTGCATAGGGGACATTAGAACCCAGAGCCATGGGCTTCAGCAGCTCGCGTGGTGCCTTTAGTAGTCTGCCTAGAGAAGTTGGTGAGGACAGGCGCACCACTATGTGTGAAGGGCTGGTTCTCAGGGTGCAGGTACCCTCATGGTCCGCAAGACAGCAAGTGCAGTCGCTTCTGAGTTCCAGCACTACCTGAGTGTAAAGTACGGCAGACAGGCACAGTCAGGCCTGAAAACAGACCTGAGGGCCCAGACTGGGGTGTGCCAGTCTCTGTGCCAAGCCCCTGAGGTCACATGGACAGGACCAGCTGATGTTGGAAGGTGGATTCTTCTCCTGCCCTCCCCACAGGTGTCTGCACTCACAGGGCCATGCCACACAGCCTCTGCCCACAGATGCCACCAGCCACATGGGGCTGGGTCAGGGGGGCTCAGGCTGTGGTCATCGCTATGGTGCCAGGCAGATTTCTGAAGCTATAGTAAAGGTCCTCAGTGTTGATGTCTTCAGGGGAGGCCCAGGGGACCAGCAGTGCTGGAGGCCAGGGGCTCACAGACCTTGCCTGAGCACAGTGGTCCTAGTCACTAGGAGAGCTGGGCTCTCTCATTTCCTGCCTAGGATGGGAACAGAGCCAGGGGCAGAGGCCTGGGATCCCACTGAGGCAGTCCTGTGAGGTCAGCCCCTCAGCCCTGCCATGCCCCTGCAGTGCCAAGCTAGGGACCACGGCTCCGGGCGTGCCTCGCAGGCTGTGCCACGCCCAGCTGTACCCGTGTCTGCAGCCAGAGCAAGAACGCCGGAGAAAGACTCACCGCCACCTTCTCTCCCTGTCCTCTGCCCTGTTCTTCATCGCACCTCCAAGGCCCCGGTTCCTCTGGGCCGACCAGGTCCCTTCTGTAAGGCCTTCCCAGAATGGCACCCGATCCCCCAGGCTGCAGTGTGCATGCTCTGATGGTGACTGGCTGCCTGAGGCTTCCCCTGGCCTACAGATTTTTTTTTTTTTTTTTTTTTTTTTGAGATATGTTCTTTCCTGCAGTTCAGGCTGGGCTTAAGCCCACTTCTGGCTCATCTCAAACTTACAGTAATCTTCCTGCCTCCGCCTCCCAAGTGCTTGGATTACAAGCATGCACTCCCAGCCCTGGTCTGGAAGATCTCTTGTGAGGCTCATTTTTTGTCCCGAGGGCTATGAGAATTGCTTGGGAGTAAAATCTTTTACATTTGCAGCACTGAGGTTTAAAACCAGGGCCTTCACAGTAAGCTACATATCAGGTCTTTTTGAGGTTTTATTTTAAGACAGGGTCTCACTAGATTGCAGATACAGGTCTCAAACGTGTGGACATCCTGCCTCACCCACCTTCGGGTAGATGCAGGCAAATCTTGTGCTTAGAGGACATACCCACAGCCCCAATCTTCCTGCAGGACCCTGTCCTTCTTCTCCCTCTGGGCTGGGGCAGAGAAATCCCAGCACAACGTAGCACTGAACCCAAGGCAGTGGCGATAAACAGGGCGTGAGCTATTTATCTAGAGAATAACATAATGACCTTAAGACACTGGGGTGCTACTGGAGAACGCAAGACTGTTCGAGACATAACATACACGTCTGACTCCACCGATCTGGGTCAGTCACTGTTCCCACACTGCCGGCGATTTGTATGACGTGCGCCAGCTTCTTCACCAGGCGTCTTGCTGGTGTCTCGTTGATTTCACAGCAACTTCATCTTTTGCCAAGTATTCTGCAGTTGTTCTGGCTCCACTTGGATGCAGTCAGGCCTAAAATAGCAGCATTTTTCAGGACGAGCAGGCCCGTAGGCATCCAGCCCACTGCTCTAGGGCGTGTGCACCAAAAGAGGAATTTGAAGGACACTGTTATGGGCCAACAGAAAGAGGAATTAATCTCACAAGCCCTTCTAGGCCAGCAAACACTGATCACGTGACTGTCTGTGGTGACCTGGGAAGGCGCCACCCAGCTCAGCGTGCTCCAGGGACTTCAGGCAGAGCAGCTGGCACTGAGCTCACCTGCGAGGTCCTGGCTATCTGACAGGCAGGCCCTCCTCTCAGCAGAGTAATTCAGGTCAGGCGCTGCTCAGAAGAGGCCCGTGGAACAAGGGGCAGCTAGGCTGCGCTCTAGGGTCAACTCCAAAGCATGGTGCAGGCACCGGGGGCACAGGCAGAACTGAGGAGCCAGAGCCTGTGTCCACAGGTGCTCAGGGTCCAGCGCTGCCAGCCTGAGAGGGAGACACAGCAAACGCCAAGACCAAGGCCCCGGTTTAGTGATTGAAGCCATTCCGTGTGTGACCTGCTGCATGTGCCGTGGCTCCTATAGGAAGGCCACCACTGTGACAGGACTGTGATGAGCACTTAGGCTGCTGGGGAGCTGGGAGAATGGGGAGGAAGGCTGCGCCCCTGCAGAGCCTCAGGGCAGCTCCCTGAGGGCAGACAGCCACCCACCAAACCCCGCCTTGAAGAGTCTCCAGCACACACGAATGAACGGGGTTCACTGTGGGGCAGTGCTGCATGTGTGTCCTTATGTGAGTATCAGTGTAAGTGCTTGGTTCCTGGAAGACACACTGAATGGGTACGCCCTGCCGCTCCAGGGCCTTTCTAAGTAAGAGGCGCGGGCCTGAGGCTCCCTGGCAGCTTCCGTCTGAGCCTGAGCGCCATCGACTCTGGCTGTCTCAAGGTGACAGCACTACTGGCAGAAGGAAGAAAAGGGCCAGGTGGGGACGCGTCACTGACTTGCTCGGCCTCAGAGGCAGATGCGAGGGGGCCGGCTGCAGCGCAGTCTCCCTCTCTCCGTGGGATGCTTTATCACCTTCGCTCACTTACCCATGCATCCCGAAAGAGGTAAAGCGCAAGTGTCACAGAGTTGTGAAAACGACCTGAATGAGGCCATAGCACCGGGGCCTGTGCCAGTGTGTCATCCCCGAAGGTCCTGGCACACCCTGGCAATCTGCACGAGGACCTTGCCATGGCAGAGCTCTTTGTCTAAAGTTTGGATTTGAGCAGGCCTGAGGTGACTTTCGCATCATTTTCGAGGAGATTTAGTGGGTTCAGTCCTCTCGTACAGTCAAGAGCTCCTTCACTGCTGTGATAACTCGAGGCCCACACATGCTGCCCTTGGTTCACAACTGATGAGTAGACTTTGGGCTACCAGAATTGGGAGACAGAAGAAAGGACTAGGAGAAG